>KZ806950.1:555215-591360 GCA_000696205.2 Oncopeltus fasciatus
AATGAATTTCCCTCTTTGGAAGAAGGGGAATACGGATATGGCATTCAAAAACATTGTTAAAGACTTTCTTGGAAATATACGAGCATTGAATTACTCCGAAATTGCCCAGCAACTCTTGGAAAGCTTCCAAAAGCTAGGTTTGCAACATGAGCATTAAATTGCATTTTTTACACAATCACCTTGCTAATTTCCCGGACAATCGTGGTGCAGTAAGTGATGAGCAGGGTGAGCGTTTCCATCAAGATTTGAGGGTCATGGAAGCAAGGTATCAAGGTAGATGGGACGTACATATGATGGCTGACTATTGTTGGAGCATTAAGCGCGAATGTACACAAACTAAACACTCCAGGAAAAGCTACAAACGCAAATTTGTATCTTAATTTTTAAGTACTGTTTATTAATTAAACAATTTTATATGTATGAACTCGATTTAACTTACATACACAAAGTAGGGATAAAATGTAATTATTTAACATTTATAATCTATAAATTATTTTAAAATTGGGAGGGAGGGAGAGTGAGAATTTTTATAACGATAATTTCCAAGTTTATAATATCAAGAATACATCGCTGATGGAACAAAAAACTATAGGCACGAATTTGAAAAGCTTGACTTTTTTTTTAGGATATTCCTTAAATAAGTAATAAGTACTATTAAAACCGATTAATTACAAATGCGAAAAAAAAATAATTTTTTTTTATTTTTTCCAAAACCACCATTTGACACTAAAACTTCAATAATGTTAAAGTTAGACATGCAAAGGCTAATTAAGTGTACAATGACCCTCGCATGTCAAAACCAAAGTGAAAGTAATGGCTGAATTTAGAAAAAAAAAAAAAGAAAGAAAAAAAAGTATAAATAGAGTCAAACAACACAGCTGACTCGCTAATGACAAGTCAATACGTGTGAGTCAAGCTGTGTCTACAAACCCAGCGTCAGAGCGGCCAATGAACATTGCCGAGTTCACCTTTAACGGTAATCACTTCTGGTCAAGTCTGTCATCACAATCGGAGGCCAAGTAAAGTGAATTAGCCCCCCACCCTAAAGATCAAACTTAGTTTGTCTTTTGTACTACTCATAAACCAAATGTAAAAATAAATGTTTCTACCTAACAATCGTCTGGTAATCAGTTAAGGGATAGCAATAAATGAGCTTCTTCCATTCAATCATCACAACCTGGTCGAATTATAAAAAGTAATATCATAACTTATAAAAACTAAATATAGGATAGTTAATAATTTATTAATAAAACTCAATGATATGTTCATTAATATAAATAATTTTGATTCATTTAAGTAGCCCATTCAATTATTAGATAAGAAGACAATTTATTACATACCAACGGGAGTAGTGCCTCTTGAGAGTCATCTTGACTTCAAACAAATCGCTAGCAATGGGAAATAATAACCCAAATAATTTAAATTTATCACATTGAATCTAAAAATTCATGTGGCGATAACTAGAGATAATGGAGGCCTTGGGACATAAGGATTCATCACAATGAGCATATTCAATCACTGAAGACTAGTAAGAAAGAGCATTAGGCAAATTGTCATGACCATTGAAATTTTCTTCATCAATCTTTAGACAAATTGAAAATTATCGATAAGACGCTGTCATTTAATCGTGGGAAGCTGTGTGCGGCAAACAACAAGATAACCATTAGCTGAAACGTCATAGCCAGAGAATCGTGGCTTTCAAATTGATGGCAATGGGTCGATCATAGTAAGGGAACGGATAAAGTGTCATTTAAAGCTCTTCAGATGAGTTCCTCGTCAGTGGCTATAAATATCAGCTCACAGCTTCCACAATAAATCCAAACTCCATGGTATTTTTAAAAACCTGTTTTAACTTTCAAGTTAAGGGATTCATCTTCTTTTCTTTTTGTATTTAAATGATGCAACATAGGTGAAACAAAATGAAGCGTCTTGGCCTTAGAATCAGGTAATCCTACATTTTCATAGTCAATTTTTTTTTTTTTTTTTTTGTGTTAGCCTCCCTTGCAACCACTTAGGGTCATTGGAGGGAGGGGCTATCTACAGGTTGCCACACTATTTTAAACACCCATGGCTCAGGACAACCTTCTATATTATAAATAAAAGATTGACCTGGGCGGGATTTGAACCCGCGGCGTCAGGATTGCGAGACCCGTACGGATCCCCTGAGCTATCCCTGCGCCCCCATAGTCAATTTTGCAGGACAGCGAAAAGAAAGAGATCCAGACTGTCTGAACGATTGCACAGGACACATACACACAATAGCTATATATATACATATGATTGACTATTATTTTGGAATCTTCAAGAGAGAAGGAATAAAGTAGTTTAACAACCTTATTTCTTCGAGATTAGATAATATTTAAAGGTGCTGCGCCAAAAAGATACCAAGGCGAAAACAAATAGGGAAGGATTCACCGAATAGCTTGGTGGAAGGCGTTTGAATTGGATGGCTGAGTAGTGGAATGGCTACTCAATAAGATTGAAGGAGAATCACTCTTGAAGGGAGATGATAAGAGCGATAAGAGGAGAAGAGGGTAAGCCTATATCGACCGAGAGCCACACCGCAGGATATTGGGGACAAGCACTCTCTCCTGCCTCCCCTGTCAGCAAGGACATGCCCCCAAGACTACACCCAAGTTTTAGTGAATTCCAAAAGGAGTGTGGCACTCATGGCAGATTCTTTGGAAAGTTTTTCGACATCTGTACCGATCCAACATACCGAACACAAAAAAAAAAAAATTCAAAAAGTGGTACTCTAGACGAAGAGATTCCTTTTATTTTAATAAAGATGAACATAAATAAGAGTGTATGACTCATTATATTTTACAAAGAGGTGGGGGTAGGAACGTTGCCCCTCATTCACACCCACTTCTCTCTAGATTGGCCACTTCTCTCTAAAAATCAGCCTCAGAGAGCTTTCGGGACTCATGGGTTTTATTTAAAGGCCATTTTAGTAGTTGAAATCCGAAATGCTGCAGTTTTTTTTTTTTTTTTTTAAGCTGTACCCTTCACAACAGATAATTTCAATAAAATGATCTATTCCTCAACGGATTTCTCTGTACGGTCAAGAACAAAAGAACTGGCAGAGTATAGAACAAATGAGTGTTTCATTCCTTCATTCCACTTAATTGGCTCCTAGATATGAGAAACAAAGACAATTAACAGCAGCTCCGATCTATTTTCTTAATAAGTTAACTTGTTAAGATGACTTCATTCTACTTGACAATTCAAACTATCAGGGCGTCCTCAAATTAGCTCAACAGAATCAAGCAATTTTTTAGCCTAACCCTAAACAAAATTGACTTAAAAATCAATTTAAGCACAAGAAAAGAACCATGAGTTCTTTATGGTTGATGTTAAAGGAGAATTCAGAGGGAGAACAAAATTTTAAACGTAATATTAACGTTATTATGATTATTATTACCGTTACTATATATANTGTAATCTAAGATGATTTTAGTTGGATATATATATATACACACATAGACACGCTTTGTCTTTTTGTGTTTCACTTCACTCTCTATCCCACCTGTTCTTGATTTCAATACATCGACGCCGCGATATAACAAAATATGCGTAAAATGTAATTTTATGAAATATTCGAAGGAAAAAAAAATATACAGAAATATATTTAAGAAAGTAACTTTAAGTGTTGGGTGAGCCTCCTCATTTTTAAAATACTAAAACCAATAATTATTATTTGAGTTATGAAAACGTTTACACAGTACATAATAGAAGTTTTAATTTTTCAGTGTTTATGTTCTATACTGTAATTAGAAAAGGTTCTTAACCCACTCATCTTTTCGGGTCAGTTTAGAGCAAAATTTAATGGCCATACCAATAGACCACATTGATCTCTCCGAGTGGGAAATTTAATTTCCTCATTAACTATTACTTGTACCCATCTTTAATGAAACATGGGAAATCTGTCCGGTGCACACAGCTCCTGCGCTACGAACTTATAATGTATTCTCTAGCAAAATTATTATTTTAACTATACATACATAGACAAACTGCAAACAATAATGAATTAAAGCAAATGAAAACATTTAAAAGAATAGACAGGACATAAATATATCACACATTCTTCTGTGTGTTTTTTTGCAAGTCATTACCTACCATTATTTCATGCTATCAACATAATAAAAAAATAAGGAGTCAACCAGTAATAAAGTTATTAAATGCGAAAATACGTACTCTTATATATGATCGGTACAGATATTATTCAAAAAATGTAACACTAACATAGCATGAAATAAATGGAAATCTGCTAATATGACTGCCGTATTATATACCATATAGCTAGTTTCTTTATATTTAACAGTATTTAGTACATCTCGAAATTCTGTCGGAAGAACAAAAGAGATTGCCCTTGATCCATTAAAGATGAACTAAAAGTCTATAGAGGATTGATCTGTTTTTAAAAGCCAAAAAAAGACAACGAAGGGAAAAGTTTATGTATAATTCTTATTATTTGTAACTTAAAGTTGTACAACATAAGGTTATAGTTATATATTTAAAAAGCAGCTACTTTAATCTCTGTGGACATCTGAGAGTGTTGAATTTAATGAGAGTCAAAATACAATGAATCCACTAGACCAGTCCTTAAGGAACTGTAGGGAAATCATATCTTTCTGAACAAGACAATAATTATATTTTGCACAAAGTGGGTGAAACTATAGATGACAGAAAATAAAAATAACATTTATTTTAAATAGGCTTCCTTCAAGTAAATCAATTAGAATAAAAACGAAAACTTTAAGTAAATAAATTCCTATATTTCTGTTAAATATAATACAATAAAAAAAGAGCCCTTATAATATTATAAATACTTTTTTTTAATAAAAACAAATATCAGTCAAATATAATCTTTAATTCATTCTAATTAACCTTTAGATGTAAGAGTCAACTGCATTATAGATCAGAATTTGATATGGCGCTAAACACCTAGCAGATAGAATGAATGAACTACAGTATTATTTTAAAAACATTATTGTAGTAAATAATCTAAAAGGTTATTTCCACCACCAATGAATATAGAACTATNAATATTATAAATACTTTTTTTTAATAAAAAGAAAACGTTGAACTGATTTTTTACATACATCAATTACAATTCATTAAGGATTATGTTTCCGTTAAAAATTAACTACAAAAGTAATAAAATAGATAAAATCAATACATGAATACAATTTTTAGCCAAAAGGGAGGAGTTATCTACAGATAACCAGTCAGATTCCCCTGGCAGAAGCCAATACTGGATAAATTAGAGTAGCTACCATTTTGAAGTGTCAAGTGACATTTTACACATTGTCTCGGGAGGGAGGGGGGGACCTTATCTTGTTAGGGAACAATATAAAGCATTGCTACTAAGAAAAGCCTCGTTAAGACAGTATATTTGTAATGCAATTTTGAAATACTAAGAACACTAAATTTGAACAATCAACAAATTTAAAGAGGCAATGAAGCCAGATCCCCTTTTCATAGAAGTCATCTTCCTTAGCTACGTAATAGCCGTGCCAATTGCCACAAGAATGCAGTTTAAATTTTAACCCTTCAGTAAAAACGTCTTAGTAACTCTCAAATACACTGTAAGTAACCAATATTAAGTCTCAATCCACGAAAAGGTTATAGTAGAGGTGACTGTTACCTTTAAGAGAATAAAAAGTTCTTCCATTAAAATACAATGTATTCTCAACAGCTTAGGAAAATAAAATATTAGCGCTTCTACAATAGAAATATCAAAATAAATAGAAGCAAATGAGAGATAGAAGATAAAAGATACATACTAAATAAATTAGAATAGTGTATGTTTTGTGTGTGTGTGTGTGTGTGTGTGAGTATATATATTTATATATATAAATGCGTATGAATGTTTTGTGGAATAAAATTATCCAAATCCTCCCATCGTGTGCTTTACAGTAACTATTGGTAATTTCACTCCGAGAAAGGACAAATTCTAACTCGTACATGTTCATGGTAAATAAAGATAAGCCGTTCAAGGTAGGAAATTGAACAGGTAAATGTGGACAGCTGGAGATAGAAAGTGATGGATAACACTGAGGAACAATTTGAAACTCAATTTCAGTTGAGTTAGATTTTTTTAGCTGTTTTCAATAGAATAAGGCATGCTTGTATCAAAACTGTTTTTAGTTTTCTTCTATCACGTCACGTTCGGTTTCTGCCTGTTCCTGTTATACTGTGGTGAAACATTGTGTGTCGGTAAGCAGTATTTCGTTACGGAAACGTGCAGAACTACATTGTGTTTGAACTGAAACGTTTCCTTATGCCTACCTCTGCTCCAACACGTCGAAAGTGCGAAAACAGCCCCGATTCGTTTTTTTATATATGTGGCAGTTTTACCATTCCCAGTCAAAGGACCAACATCAGTACATTTGTCAGACAAGCATATTTTGCCTATTTTAAAGTGAATGTTGGTGATCAAGATCATGCATGGGCACCTCATAAAGTGTGTAAACAGTGTGTTGAGGGTTTATGGATGTGGAACAAGGGAACACGTGCTAAGCTTCCATTTGGCATGCCTATGGTTTGGTGCGAGTCCAAAGATCATTCAAGTGATAGTTACTTTCTTATAGTGAAAACATCGAGATATAACAAGAAACACAAATGTAAAATAGAGTATCTTAGTTTACCGTCAGCTATACGCCCAGTACCAGCATTCAGCCGTCCCCATGCCAGTTTTCAATGAATTTCCCTCTTTGGAAGAAGGGGAATACGGATATGGCATTCAAAAACATTGTTAAAGACTTTCTTGGAAATATACGAGCATTGAATTACTCCGAAATTGCCCAGCAACTCTTGGAAAGCTTCCAAAAGCTAGGTTTGCAACATGAGCATTAAATTGCATTTTTTACACAATCACCTTGCTAATTTCCCGGACAATCGTGGTGCAGTAAGTGATGAGCAGGGTGAGCGTTTCCATCAAGATTTGAGGGTCATGGAAGCAAGGTATCAAGGTAGATGGGACGTACATATGATGGCTGACTATTGTTGGAGCATTAAGCGCGAATGTACACAAACTAAACACTCCAGGAAAAGCTACAAACGCAAATTTGTATCTTAATTTTTAAGTACTGTTTATTAATTAAACAATTTTATATGTATGAACTCGATTTAACTTACATACACAAAGTAGGGATAAAATGTAATTATTTAACATTTATAATCTATAAATTATTTTAAAATTGGGAGGGAGGGAGAGTGAGAATTTTTATAACGATAATTTCCAAGTTTATAATATCAAGAATACATCGCTGATGGAACAAAAAACTATAGGCACGAATTTGAAAAGCTTGACTTTTTTTTTAGGATATTCCTTAAATAAGTAATAAGTACTATTAAAACCGATTAATTACAAATGCGAAAAAAAAATAATTTTTTTTTATTTTTTCCAAAACCACCATTTGACACTAAAACTTCAATAATGTTAAAGTTAGACATGCAAAGGCTAATTAAGTGTACAATGACCCTCGCATGTCAAAACCAAAGTGAAAGTAATGGCTGAATTTAGAAAAAAAAAAAAAGAAAGAAAAAAAAGTATAAATAGAGTCAAACAACACAGCTGACTCGCTAATGACAAGTCAATACGTGTGAGTCAAGCTGTGTCTACAAACCCAGCGTCAGAGCGGCCAATGAACATTGCCGAGTTCACCTTTAACGGTAATCACTTCTGGTCAAGTCTGTCATCACAATCGGAGGCCAAGTAAAGTGAATTAGTGTACATTTGAAGAATGATGGGTAAAAATGTGCGCCTAAATACGTGCATAGGGGGCAATACGAATTGCATTAATCCTACGAGTTTTATGTTTCTGAGAACATATCAATAACGGAAATGCAAAGATTAACAATCGTGAATTCACAATTACAATGCTTCTTGAGTAATTCAACCAAGATACTTGTAATACTGTTTTTCAGTCAATAATGTCCTTGTCTGAGGACTAAAATCCGTCCTTTTTTTTACGCAGCAGAAAAATTGCATCCCACAGAGCATAAAGTTAAAAATAAATACAATCTATCCCATAAAGCCAATTAATCTGATTTATTATTCAATTAATCAAGTGAAATAAATATCTGGTACTTGAAAAGATATAGTGTGTAAGTTTTCGTCTATTTAAAATTAATTCATTCTTTTGTCAAAATAATAATTTATAATTACATTATCCATTAATGATAAAACTCATATAAAAAGCCCAATATACAATTTAATTAAATTTAATATTAATTTTATATACATACATACGCATAAAATTAAAATGATTATAACTATTTATTTTAGTTTACATAGTGGTTTTTTCTTAAGCTTAAAATGGCTAAATTAATTCATAGTTAATTTGTACTAAAGCGAAATAAACTCAAAAGTGCATATTTTATACTTCATGTTAACTCTAGTGATCCTCTATCCCCTTATACTATTCCTCTGGATCCATATACTATTCCTACAGTCTAAATTATTAAGAAAATAATTTAATCAAAAATGTAATTTAAAGTTAAATATAAATACAATAAATAATATTAAATTGAATATTGCTTGGTTAACGTCATAACATATAATACTTAAGACAACAAAACAGAACATAACAGCACTAAAACATCAATATAAAATTTTAATTATATCACAAATTTCCTGTTTCAAATAGACCAGATAAACTAAAATCTACATACTCTCCATTTTTTGGACTTGAATAAGATAGAATTTTCCAAGAAAATTGTATTGCCAATACGTTTTTATCACATGAGCCCTTAAAAAAAAAAGAAAGCTGTCATGGTCAGAGTAAGTATAGCAAGTTTTGTTAAAGAAATCTCAGGGATGTTAGGCACGAAGACTGTGGTCTCATAGTGAACAATAGTAATTTTAAGAATCATTAAGAAACCAACTGTAATAATACTTTTATTATTAAAATTTTATTACTATNAATTTCAGAGAATAACAAACTACTCCAACAGTTTGTGAAAAAAACCTTAAATCTAAATTCAATTTCTTTATTTAAAATATTGCAGATGTCGAATGAGAAGAAATATATTCACAGGTATGTATGGCTACATAAGAAAACACTCTCCTTGCATAAGCCCCATGTACATGAGGAAAAGTAATGAGGGTGGTGGCACTTCACCAAGGTCGAGGTAATAAAGAAAGCCATTACCGTCCCAGTTAAATCCTTAAAAAAATATTTACTTTCCATATAATTTATATAAATCAAAGATGTAAGAAACTCGAGGTGAACTCTTGTTTTTTCACAAAACCAACAACATGAAAAATATAAACTATATCAAAATTTCGTCATCCACAAATCCCCTTTCCTCTAATATCCTTCACATTCTCACGCTCATCATATTACTTGAACACAAAATTTAGGGAACCGGCACATATAAGTGGATCCGTTTACCCCCTCAGCAGATTCGAGCCACTAAATGGACAGTTTTTTTTATATACAACTAAAAGCCGCTGCTTCAAGTCATGGATAATTAGAATAGGATGGCTACCAGTAGATAGCCCCTACCCCCATGCCAATGAGCATCGAAAATGAATAAAAAATAAAAAAAAAGTATAGGTGGCTCATTTGGGTTCGCTCGATCCTACCAGATACATTCTTAAATAGCCCCATAGATAATGGCTATTCTTAAATAGCCCTAAATAGAGTCATGGAAATGTGAACTTAGGGACAGGACGTCCTCTCTCATCTTCATGATAGCCCTGAAGATGGCTTGCAATGTAAGCCGAAACGTTGGCAGATAATCCTTTATTAAAAAATACANTCAAATGATCATTACGTAATAAACTGGACTATGACTACTGTTTTTGCCTCAACTTTTCGACTGATGACTAAAGGCCCATCTGATGGATTTTCGAAACATGATTTTCTCAACAAATAGGGTAAATTTCTTAATTTAATAGTAAATTTATTTAGGGTATATGGTAAATTCCTTAATTTAATCATTAATTTGTGTTTTTTTGGATCTACCTCGACCGAACCCCAACTAAAATCATCTTAGAATAATATCTACGGTCAACAAACTCTCCTTTTGAATATTCTTAAATAGCTTTTATATATTATAAGTTTCTTCTAAAAATGATACAAATAAATGTTAGAATATTGGGATTTTTCACTTATTATTTCTTTAAGAAATATATTACAACGCAATTATAATGAAGGTAATAATAAATGTTACTATAATTTTCACATTAGGTCCTCCTCTCTCGTATATTAATTTCAATTCATAAATTAGTTCAAAATTGAGAATGTGCGTGGTGTAAACACACATACACATAATTATAGATTAACATGAAAAAACTTATTTTATTAATAGAATTCCTTCTTTGCGAATTTCCCATAAATAATATACGTTGGTGATGCGCCTACGGGGCTACTCGAGGGAGGATATAGTCTTCAAATGCCCTTCTTTAGCAAATGCCACCTTAAGAGGGGAATTGATTTACTTGCTCATTTNATATAAAAGTTAGAAAATAGATTAAATCTGCACTTTAGAGCTAGATATAATCGATAAGCAACAGGATACAACTTATCGATTGGTATTTTTGCATCTATAAATCAGTTTAATTGAACTGATAAGAAATAAAGAAAGTATTTGTTTTTTAAACAATGGTCAGTTAGCCACAAACATCCACGTTCATTACGAATCGCATTACTTAACAAAGAGTAATGACGATCTCTACAAAAAGATCTTGAGTAATCTAAAATTGACTAACTTAACTTTAGCAAATTATTTTTTAACTAACATTGATGTAATTAGTTTTCTGAAAACCCAGTGAGGTGGCTACTGTTTAAAAAATAAATAACTAAGTAAGTACCAAGAGGAATTTTTTTTTTTAATACACCTTCACTGATTTAACGTAGGAGAATCTAAAAATACGAAGTGCTTAAAGTTTTGAGTGCTTGCGCGTTATAATGAGAACGTCGCTCACTATTTTCAAAATTAAGAAAACAAACCTTACATATAGAATTATTTTTGCAAACTGTTGGATATAAAAGTTATAACATACAACTTCGTTAGTGGGTAAAATCGGTCGGGAGAAAAGAACAAAAGCAAAATGATACGCATTTGGTAAAATTTGTAAAACATAACAGATACAAATTTACATTTAACTCTTATTATATTTCACAAATTTCCTAAGAAAGATTAAAACCAAAAATAGTTCCTCCATTTCAAAAGAAAAAGGGCAGCCAACCCTTATAGCTCTATTCCTAATATATTTGTTCTCCTTAAGTATGACTTTTTCGTAAATTGTATCTGAATACAAATTTTAAGAAATTAATCTAAGATGATTTTAGTTGGGGTTCGGTCGAGGTAGATCCAAAAAACAATATGAAAAAATGTATTTTTTTATAAAGGATTATCTGCCAACGTTTCGGCTTACATTGTAACTTAGGGACAGGACGTCCTCTCTCATCTTCATGATAGGTAGGTGTGGCAAATAACTGCTTTAATGATATTTCAATTTTTTTTCTCTTGTCAATAAGTTGTTTGTTTGCATGTTTTTTTTTTTTTTTCAAATTGGTTCGTTTTCAAATTGTTTTCATAAACTTTTAATTGTCTTACATAGCTTTCTACATTCATACTCTTGATATCACATTATATTATAATTCTCTATTATACTAATTTCAATTATTATTGTATTCTCATGACATTGTATTTCTACAGCCCTGAAGATGGCTTACAATGTAAGCTGAAACGTTGGCAGATAATCCTTCATTAAAAAAATACATTTTTTTATATTGTGTTTTTTTGGATCTACCTCGACCGAACCCCAACTAAAATCATCTTAGAATAATATCTACGGTCAACAAACTCTCCTTTTAAGAAATTAAATTTTTTTTTTCTAGTTTGATCTCTGTATACCTCGATTTGATTTCAGGCTTAACCAAAACATCATAGAGGATGAGTGAGAATTTGAAATATATAATTTAAAATACTCAAATAAATGAAAAGCCATAGAAGTAATTAAGGAATAGAAAAACAGGCTTCACACACAGCAATTTATTTTTCTAATGCCATTTTCCCGTTCCCAAAATTTTACAAAAATCTTAGGTTAAAAGAAAACGCCAACTACCGCGAGGAAATATCTACCATCAGCCTTTGGAGGGAGATTCAACTTAAATTAATTTCAACCATTTAATTTCAATAATTTATTAATTAAGATTCAATTAAAACAGAGAACTCTACCACCGCTACAAGATAGCAATTCTTGCATTTTTTGCTAACACTCTCCAGCTGGCTTTTTCATTTAGGACACACTGTGTATGTGTGTGTATGCACATTCATCAGTTCGTTCTGTAACTTTTCATAAAATTAAAAAAAATCTGTATTTGAGCTCCTTTTTGAAAACTCTTAAATGAGTTCTTCAATAGCTCCAATACGTCTGATCATAGTGGCAACTGATTTTGGTGCTTTATTATTTTCGTAGCATCATAGAATACACGTAAGGGTAAGTAAAGTAATGGACTTTATTGAAATTTTAGATAAGCCGTTTTCAATAGAACATTGCGATTCATGACTCTTGAGCCTAATTTTCAGCTTTTGATACGTCTGTGTATTGCTGGCTCGTTCACCTTTCGAGCGATTTTCTCATTTGTAGGGCTCTTTGCCAGAGTATCAGATTAGGCAGTTAAATGTTAAGTGATTAGAAAAGGTAATTTTATACAGCCACCTGATAACATGGCTCTTATGATAACATAATTAATTGCTCTTCATGTTCAGATAAAACTTCCGAACATTTTTTACGTATAAGCTTTTTGGAATCCTTTAAAATCGTAGCTCGAGAAGGCCCAAGGAAAAATATGCAAAGTGAATTTCATATTTTAGGTATTTTGATCTCAAATGATCATTACGTAATAAACTGGACTATGACTACTGTTTTTGCCTCAACTTTTCGACTGATGACTAAAGGCCCATCTGATGGATTTTCGAAACATGATTTTCTCAACAAATAGGGTAAATTTCTTAATTTAATAGTAAATTTATTTAGGGTATATGGTAAATTCCTTAATTTAATCATAGAAAACAAGATCAAATTTAATATATTTTAATACATCTTGAGATTGCTGATGAATTAGAAACAATATTTGTAATAAACATTTGATATTATTAATGAATGTAAAAATAATTCCGCAACAAGCCGGGTTAACTTTAACATATCCAACGCCGCAACTGTTATCCTTTTCGTGGCGTCAATATGACGTAGCCCAGCATTAGGCCATACTCACAACAAATTTTTTTTTCAGCTCTGGGGGAAGGAGGGTCTCCCACATCCGCGTACTACAAAAAAAGCAGGTAGTGACGTGAACCACCAATGGTGGTTAATAGGATACACTAAGATTTTCTCCTACATGCCATACAAGCAATGTTAGTGCAACGTTCTCGGGAGAACACCTAAGTTGACAGAAGCACTACAAGAAAAAATCCAACTGTACACTGCGAGTACTAAACTTGAGACCTTTGGTTCAGAACCCAGACCATCGTAACTTTTTAAATAAGTAAACTAATAAAAAAATAAATGAGTTGAAACCTAAAACACGGGTAACATTTTTTATAGTTTAAAAATGTAATAATAAACAAAAAAAGTTGGCAACATATAATAGAAATGCATTAATTAGTCAAATAAATTTAACGGTTTGCTAAAGTTACAGTAAACTATGAATTATCGTAACGAATTCAAAGTACTAGGATGAGGGCTTGTGAGTTAAAAAAATCATAGAGTACATTATAAAGTGAATTGAAAGTTTTTGAGAATGAATCATTTTTTTAAACCATTAAACTACTGGGATTCAATATAAAAATTAAATTAATAAAACATTAGGAATCACACCTAATAAAATCTATATATTTATATATAAATGATTTATTCTCATTAGCATTCAAATGAAAGAAGAAGGTTAAATCAATGTTTGGGAAGATTGGGAATACAATATAAATCTTGCATAATCCCAGGAAACATATATAGACTTTATTTAGGTGAATGAGAATCGGAAAACATCCACTGTAAATAAATATATCTTTTACGAGACTATTTACAAACCAGTATACAGATATAAAAGAGCGGAGATAAGAGGGGCGATAAGGATCACCCTGCAGCAATGACAGTCCCGGAGCGGCTGGGACGTGGGCGAGAGGTGGCGGGGGCGAAGACCCCCCGCGAAAGTGTTGGGTAACCTTTCCTTCTTGTCCTTCCAGCAACGGGACCGCCTAGCGGAAGTCCGCTGGTCGCTTTTCGGCAGCAGGAGTCGGCGCGGGAACTATTCCAAGCGAGGACACCACTATCGGATAGATTTTTCTTCAGCAATTTCAGTATATATTAGAATCTCAAATGGGAACTACACCAGTTTTAACCTCTATGAACCGAGTCTAAAGCTGAAAGCTTTTTTACAAGCTTTTTTTTTCCAAATCCTTATTAAATAAATAAATGTTTAAAACCGAACGGTGTACGATTAAAAAAACAGTATTAAAATAAAACAAGTCAATCAATCTCTCAGTATATAGTTTCTGAGCACCTTACTTATGTTTCACTCAAGATGCACAGACACAAATAAAAATAATAATCTATATTCATCTTGTAAGAGGAAAAGTTAAAAAGGTAAACGGTTAATCGGTATTTAAGCTTATATAAGCAAACCGTTTGAGTTAGTTAGAGAAGGGCGCTTTATGTAGAAGAAAGAACTATCTTCACTGGAGTGTTAAAGCAGTTTAAAATAGAACGCAGTAAGCTTAATATGATTTTTAACACTTATGTTCAGGTAAATTTTCACAAAAACAGGGTTATTAAAAGGAATATATTTAAGAACGCAACTAGGAGAGAACGGCGCATCCCTCTGTTTAATTAGATAATGCAAATTCTGTATTTCAGCTTATATAAACTATTTCTTAAGTACATTAATCACTGTATGTAAGGGTTAGATGATCAGGCAAGGGTTAGATTAGCGGGGAGTGTAAGGAAGAATTTGAAATTAGGGAATCTATCATACCTCTGTCTTTATTATTAGTGTAATAATGAAAGAAACGTAACACAACAGCTGAATTTAATTTTCTTAAGTCTAATTATTAAAATATAGAAATCTTAAGGTTATTATATAGGCTTTTCATTGAAACCCCTTAAAATTATTAATTTTTGGAATAAATACGACGAGAGGAGGAAGATTTAGAGAGACCCCAAAATTTATAATCGTAATCTCCTTATTGTTATTTGGGTTAATAAACCCAAAAAAGTTTATAGAATATAAGGGTGAAAATATAATTTTCTAACGTTTACGCTCTACAATATTTTTACAAAAACGCAAATTTAGGAAGAAATTTTTAGGGATATGGTTGATCACTTCTCGCACTCCCCGGGCTGGTTTAGAGGAAAATTTGATACACGTAACTTGTATACTCATTATTCTCTATGGCTTTTAAATTAAATTCTGTCATTTACTATTATTTATACTCATAATAAAATATGGGAAATCTGCTTAGATTATGAAACTTATTTTACCTAAGTCTGTATTATGAGGGACTACTATAATAATTGAATAAAATATGGCCCACTTAACACCACATTTTAAAAGTTTACACATTTTGTAAGGTTTTCATCTATATGCAAAAAAAATTAAACATTTTTAATTTATAAAATTTTACAAACGATAATTTATGATCTAGTGTAAACAAAACCATGTTGTAAAGTACAATCAATATAATTTGGAAGTAAATTTGTTGACCGTCAAGTTTTATGAAGAGAGGATTATCAGGAATTCGGTCTTGGTAGTAGAAGAATTAAAAACTAATTTGTCACTAAAAAGTTTTTATTTTAGCCAATGTTTCGGTCTGAATTTCAGGCCTTCATCAGGCCATGATATTCATTCATGAAAAAGAAACATACATAAATAATATAGACATGTTTCTATATTATATTTGTATTTTTCTTTTTCATATTCAGCCCTGAAATTCAGACCGAAACGTTGGCTAAAATAAAAACTTTTGGTCAACATTTTATGTAGCCAATATATCACAGTAAGAACTGTTTTTTTCTTATTTTATAAAAAAACAAATACATGTTTCAAATGTATTTGAAACAATTTTTTTTATTCATCTACAAATAAATTATAGATGAATAAAAAAAATTGCTATACTTAATTGATTAAACTCAGCAGCTTTCCTATGGCTATTTAATTGAAGATAGGTAAAAATAAGAGTTAAGTACCTAAATTGATCTTAAAAAAACAGAAAAAGACATTGAGAACACACAAGCTAAGACTGGATCTAGGATAACAGGGAACAAAAATGTGGATGGTTGGTTAATCTTTTGAGGTAAGTTCTTATATTCCTTTTAAGAATTTATCTTTTATCTTCCATCAGATAAGTTTTTCATAAATATTTTACAGAATATATAAATTCTATAAAAATTGAATTCTAAATTAATTTTAAAAACATAAAAGCCAAACAAGACATTAATTATTTTTGAGATTAGTAATATGTAAACCCCTCCCCAACTAAGAATTTCAGAGAATAACAAACTACTCCAACAGTTTGTGAAAAAAACCTTAAATCTAAATTCAATTTCTTTATTTAAAATATTGCAGATGTCGAATGAGAAGAAATATATTCACAGGTATGTATGGCTACATAAGAAAACACTCTCCTGTATGTAGTTACATGTACATGCACCCTTAACTGATCAGTTAAGATTCAAAAAAATTTTGAAAGTTGTATCTTGAATAGCTTGGGAGAAGCAAAAAAAAAAAAAGCAATTATCTGAAGTAATGAGTAATGAATAAAATAAATAAAAAATTCTAATATTTTCTGTCTAAGGAATTATCTGAAATACTAAAATATAAAGTAATTTCCATACTCAGACTAAATTGCAACAAGAGACATGAAATTTGTGGCTTCTTTTTTATTTAACTTGTTTTAACTTTAAACAGATTGGTTAAGTTAACAAAATTGGTTCGCTCTACATATTTTACCTTCCAGCATAAGCCTTAATTGGACTTGATCCATTATTACTAGTTTAGTTTTTCTCTCAGTGAATTATAATTTTTGTCCTAAGATACCCACCCATTACAATTCAGATTACAATTCATTTATTTATTTATTATTAAATATTATTTTATCTAGCGAAACTGGAGTGAATAATTATTATAAAAGATGAAGTCAAATGTATTTATACTTAACACATGGAATTATTAGTTTCAGGGGAGTAATACTTCGCAAATGTATTCTAATAAAATCCAGAAATAAATATTTTTCGAAAGTTTCAACATAGAAAAGGAATGGCTGAAAAAGGTCAACATTAAGTTTAATATGTAAGGAAACTCTGTTGGAATATATGAGAAAAAACATAAAGTTAGAAAATGTGATTTTGATACGGTTGGGATATTGATTGTGTTTAAATTGTGCGACAAATAAAAAAAAACAAAGGGCATATAAGCATTTCAGCTAAGCTATCATTAACAAGGTATTCAGCTCATTTGGAGAGTTTTTGACCGTAGAGATGATTAGTATATTATTTTTGTTGTTGGGATTCAATCAAAGTAGATCCAAAAAATACAATTCAAAAAAATTGTGTATTTTTTAATCATCAGTCAACGTTTCGGCTTACATTGTAAGCCATCTTCAGGGCTTGTAGATCACATGTACATGACTGAATACTGATAAAGATGCTGAAATATTCATGTGCCAATATTCTTCCCAGGGACCTTGGGACCTAATTCATTTGGACCTGGTAGAGGCGTAAGGAAATATAGGCTATTTGCAATTGAGTTGGGTATTTATTATTTGTAGAACGATGTGAAGGGAATGAAGTCAATAACCTCACCAGTAGGAAACTGGGATTTAAAAATGTGGTTTGCCAGGAATGGATTGCTCATGTTTGCGTCGGCACATTCTAATTAAAAATAAAATTCAGGGCATATGGGTGAGAAATCATATTCCAGATATTAAAGGGACGCCATATCACTTCAAGAAGACCAATGGCCTCGCTAATCAATACCTTCAAGCTGTGTTATCGTGCATGAGAAATGAAGGATGACAGATACTGTTCTGACATTTCAGCGCATAGAAAATATAATAAATACTGATAAAATAATAGAAACAAAAAACAAACAAACATATATATATATATCTGCTTCACATATCTCGATGAAGATAAGTAAAAAAAAAAAACAGTAAACTTCGGTAAACAGCTTCATTTCCTTATGGCAAATCTGGTTTAAAAAAACCACCATTCAAATAACTTCTTTATTGATAATAATGTATAAATTATAATTATATTGAGAAAATAAAAAGTATAAAATGAAAAGACATCGCTAATCAAGAGTGTAGAAAAATATTTTATTAAAACCCTTCTCTGAAGTACCTCTCTCTCGGTTTTGCTTCCTTTAAAATTTACATCAAAAATTAAATCCTAAAAATCTTGCATATCGGGTATAAATCCTGCATAATTATTCTTAATTATACTTCTTTCTCTAGGCTTGACCATATCGAAAAGAGATTTTTTTTGCTGTTTGTTTTCGCTCTGGTGGCTTCTTCAGGGCTGAAAGAAATGAGATTCTATTGAGCCCATCGCATGAGATTCTGAATTTTAAATAGTCATCGCGTAATATTCTTAATAAGCACATTAATAGCCCGCTTAACATAAAGATTAAATTCCTGAGATACGGTTCTGCCTTTTTATAAATTACCAACGAACTGTAATTTTTTTTTTTTTTTTTAATGGCCATTTTTCAAATCAAATCAATGATTATTATATCTCAGATATAAAATACAATTAATACTAAAAGTATAGTCCATTGTTATCTACCGTGATTAGGCATCTGCTGGCCAATTGCTCGATCCCACGCTGATAACATTTCTTAAGATGGCCGTCAAAGAACTCTTGAGCCACAATTTTAGAAATTATAAAAATTCTTCTTTTAAAGAAAATGGGCCTTGGATTGAAACAAGTAGCAAATAAATGGGTGTGGACTATATGGTGGATGAGGAAGGAGTTCAAACCTATGAAGTTCTTTAAACTTTTCTTTAGCTTGACGGGAAGTGAGGATGTGAGGACGAGCATTATTTTGCTAGAATAAAATTCCTTTTCGGTTAAAATACTTCCAGTTGTTCGTTATAGAGGTCAAAATTCATAGATAATGCAAGAGGGACCGCTTCATGATGAATAACACGTTTGAAAAAAATAAAAATAAAATATGACTTTTTTTTTTAAATTCAATTAATAGGCAAAATCGAATTATTTTCAAACTCAAATGTTAAAGACATATATTTTGACCTGTAATTTCCGATATATTTTCAGTAACTATCCCTTTTTGCGTCTAGTAGGTATAAGAGATTACACAAAAATTTTCAAAAAATCTGTCATTTGTACAACCCCAATAGTTATACATATTTTCGTAATTAGCTAAAAATTGAGGGTCCCCGACCAACACAACACTTTGTTAAGAAGTTTCTGCAGTTTGAATATGTTTTTAGAAGAAGATTTCTGGGGATTATTTTAAATTCTAAGGTTCTCATGAGATATAAATCATATAATTTCATTATAGATAACACATACAATTGATAAATAGTAATACAGTTAGTAAAATGCTGAATAGTTGCAATCACAGCCAGAAAAAAATTATTATTTCATATGGTGTATGCAGTCAATCTAATATCAGCCACTTGGATGACTACTGTTTCACTGAGGTACTAGCCACAGTATAATGTGCTAATGAAATATAGTGCAGGAAACCTAACTATGGGGAGTAAGAAAATAAATGCAATAAAACAACCTTTCCAATTCATAAAAGCTGTAATTACTAGGAATTTAATATGGTTGTATGACTGTGTGTACACACAGTATCCTGCAATCTAAAGAAGACTGTCAGCATAAAATCTTAGATTGATCAGATCAAACTAATAAAAAGAAGTACAGGAGACACATTTAATGAGAGATAAACATTAAGATACAAAAACAGTTAATTCATGTTGATATATCAGAATTATTCATAATCACAATCTAAAATGAGATGTTTTTGGCAATTTTTAATTAATGACTCATACATTCAATTGGTTATGGATATAATTTTACTAGAAAAATAAATAAACACCACATTTCAAATACTGATAATTTATTAAGTCAAAGCTCTATATTTGCTATTATTTTAATTTTATTCAATTAAAAGCAATTATTATTATTGTATTTTTAACCTCGACACATATTGAGTATAAGCAAAACTTATTTGTATAAGCAAAACTATCAATAGTAACAAGTGCTCGTAACTAAATTAAAACAGCGAAGTCTAGCCGATATTCCAGAGATTTTTAAAATTTTATATGAGTTTGTTAAAATTCCAAAAGAAGTACTTTCCAACATTTCATAAGAATCAAAGTAAAATATCATTACACCCTGCATAACTTTCAAGTACTCAAAAGGTCTAAAGCAGACTTCTGAACTATTCGAGATAACTAAATCAATGAATGGATATATTCCGAATATGTCTGAATCCATTTAAGGAAAAGACTTCAAAGAAATTTTATGATCTGAATATAATCTACATCCCTAACTCAAGGGATGCCTGCGAATTTTTCATTAAATGTCTTGATGCACCTGTACAGCATTGAAGAGAGAATATGTTATGTATGCTATGATATATTAGGGCATATATTGCAGCCTTTGCTCTCAAATTAATTTCTTTAGTCTGTCATGGTAAAAATATCTTTCTCAAATCATAAATATTTATATGGAAAATTTAAGCCATTTGACATGGAATTTTCTGCATTTGTTTTGAAGACAAAGGGCACTTTCCAAGCATGTTGAGGAAAGTATTACAAAACATCTTAAGTATTATATTTTCCCATTTCTTAATAAAACACTTACAATTAATGCTATATAACCAATACTATAAGAAGAAATTAATAATTTAATAGAAGGCATCCAAGATATGTTGCAGGGCTTTATCTTAAATGAGTCTCGTGGGAAATCTGAGCACAATGAGAGTTCAAATGGAAAGCAGATCTTTCACTATAATTTTTCAAACCCTGTTTGGGAATAAAAGATTAATATGCACACTTTCTTCTAATTGATACACTAAAAATTCTAGTAACAGATCTCATAAATGTTGTTTGAAAGGTGACAAAAAGAGTGATACTGTAGCATAATTCCTGTAATGAGCTAAGGACAAAAATATTAGGGTAGAAGGCATTTATTAGATACAAGTACATAGGTGACTAATAGAAGCATTGAGTAAGGGAGCAACGCCCAGACAACAATACAATAACAAACAGTTAGATCTCCAAAACACCATGATGCACTCAGGCACTATAGAAGCCATATACTCAATGAACAAATACAATAACAATTGATTAAACAATATGTAGGTCAACACTAACAGTTTTCATTAAAATTCAAATAACTTGACGAGTCAATGATTTCCTAATGAGTTCATCTGCATGGTAAATATTCCATCTGCCATTGTTTAAAAAAAAAATTATTAAAGATAATACTAAGTAATAAAAAAAGTGCATTTGTCAGCACTATTAGTAAATAATTCTAAAGTTAGCTGAGTATTAGGAATACTCATAATAAAGTATCATAACAATCTTTACTAACACAAATGTTCAGTAAAATAAACTACACAGAAAGAGTTAAAGAGTAGTAGTATTTAAGTAAATTTAAAAAGTTTGACACAGGATTGCTTGCTTAAAAGGTTAGTCCCCATAATAAACAAAGGTTATTTGAAGTACTATTCACTATTAAATAATTCCCAATTGCATAAAAGCAAAGAGTATTTAAAAAATACTCAATAAAAATCCTGAGCAACATCACCATTGTTAGTTAAAAAATTTTCTGTTTTATATTAATAAAGTTATGAATTAGTTTAAATACATATCAAACGTTTACTTTTAAAGAAAGGAATAATGAAATTTAAACTAAATTAATTATGTACTTCATATTAGCTATTAATGATAAAATAACATTTCTTGAAAGAGTACATTGTAGCGAACAAACACCACATTGCAAAATTTAAATGTTTACCCTCCACTTGAAAAATCCCTAATAAACAAGTCAATAAGTATATAAAAAAGAGAATGTGGCAGATAATAGGACTCAAAGTTAACTTTATAGGTCACAAAAACTGCACTTCATGTGAAAGTTAAAAAGAAAGCCACATAAGATGAATGACAAGGAATTTTCTAATTGTTATCACTAATGAATTTATACCATCTTTATACATATAGGGTGTACTTACTTCACTTTCCCCGTGCACCATTGACAGGAGGGACCTCTCCATCCATCAAAACAAACACAAGTACCGTTTACATACTCTCCGTTAATGCACTTATCGTCACTACACTTTGAACTACTAAAAACTACATTGAACACAGACGAAGAAACTAATACTACGAAGAGGAGGGAATAGTTGAAATCACATTTCCGCCGGTACTTGGACTTGAAAAGAAACAAAAACATTTGTACGAAGGGGGACATGTCGGCTGGGTCATTTCCGCGATAGAACTGAGGTGACGTCAGCGTGCCAGGTCCCAGCATTTCATCTCCTGCAGCTCCTGGCCCCCTCCACCACCCCTCTCCCCACCACATTCTCCCACTCTCACAGCTCAGCTTAACCATTTCACACTTTCCTCTGAGTGATTTCTTATCCGTATCTATCTTTGTTGTGCCTTATTTGTGGAATGAGTAATACTAACATTTAATTATCAGGACATTGCCTATCATAGAATGGAAGTGAGTACACTTACCAAAAAAAAAAAAATTGGGCATTTTGGATAGAATTTATCTGGTAAACTAAAGGATCGTCCATTAATAGGCAAAATCGAATTATTTTCAAACTCAAATGTTAAAGACATATATTTTGACCTGTAATTTCCGATATATTTAGTTTAATAGCAAGTTGCGCTCCAAAATATGATGAAACATTGGGACTCATCGGAACGTCGAAATTTCAATATAAACCTGTAGAAGCTTTTGGACTCCTTCTAAGCCTTATCTTTTTTATATGAGCTTTATATATATATATATATATTTGGCCACTTTAACAATTTCAAACCATTAGCCCACAATTTATCACCTTAAATAAATAATTAATTAATATTAATTAGATAATAATTTATTAGTAAGTAAAACCAAACTTAAGCACAGAAGACAGATATTTTTTTTATATCTAAATTCATGAATTTTTATATAAATTTGAGTCAAAAACTTTTTTTTCCTTTTCTTAGCAGGTTTACAAACAAAATTTTTCAGGTTAATTAAAATAGTTTATTTTAAAAGAAATCTATAGTAACTTGTAATTAGTTCAAGTCAATAGATTATATTAAATGAAAATGAATAATGTTAATATCAAATTAATTAAAATCAACTTGGCCAGTAGCCTGAATTACTTTATTTGGAAGGTCCAAAGGAATCTATCTGAAACATAAAAATTTGTTGAAACTCATGGAAAAAATTCTAGAACAACACAATAACCGCATTATGTAGTTTCATTTGATGGAGGGAATTAAGGTAAAAGTCTACATACTGATTATAAATTTACATGTTATTAGGTACCCTTCAAATAATTATAATTAAATAAAAAGAATTATTGCCCTAAGCATAATTTAAGCAAGTGAAGGGACTAAGAAATTAATATTCCTGAGTTTTCAAGAGTTTTATTTTCACTAAAACCTCAAGACCGAGTACTAACAAAATCTCCTAAGAACCATCACAGTCACCTTACTTCATATCTTTGAATTTTAAATTAATATAATTTACTAAATGATTTATTAGCTAACAATACAATATTTTTTTTTAATATTCTAGAGAAAATGAAATACCACACTAGTCTTATATTAAAGGAAAGTTAATTATTATTTAACTATTGATTATNTATATATATATATACCTCAGCCAATGGCTAAAGTGTCCACAAGAGCTGCCTAATTTAAACAGATTCCCATGTTTCAATAAAAATGGATACAAATAAGAGTAAACGAGGAGGTTTAATTTATAAACCGTAGAGAACAATGGGCGTATAAGTTTGCTCTTGACTAGCCAGAAAGGAAGAGTGGGGATAGTGTTCAGCCATCGAAGTTACTTTCATGAATTTCTTCTTTAATATGAGTTTTTCGTAAAAACTTTAAAATAAAAACCTTATAAAATTGAATTTTACATCTAATATATTCTATAAAAAATTTTGTAACTCACATAGCAAGAAAGATATTGCGACTAGAAATTTTGATCTTCCTTTTTAACACTCCCTCCCCCCCTTCCCATCTCTTTTGATTTTAACCAAAAATTAGTTCAACCAAGAGCATTTTATAAAAAGCCTAAATATCGAATCAGGTTTAGATATTCTTTAAAATCACAAGATCCGCCTATCACGAAATTACATTCTTGAATATCTTCCTGAATATGCATATTTTTTTCTTGCGTGTTTGTGTGTTATACCTAGAGTATAAAAGTTATAAAATTACATTTTAAACCAACTTAGTATTATTTATTTTTTCTAACACTAATAATAGAGAATTTTTAGCGATTTTTAGTCTTCCCCCACCTAAACTTCCCCTCCCTCCTGACTGATTTTAATCATTAACGAACAATTAGAACCATTTATGAGTCAGAGAAGGAAGAGAAATCAAAAGGTACCTTTAGAAATTAATAAATTATTGAAGACATTTTCTGGTGCTATGAAATGGTAATTATCAGAGGATCTAAGGCCATGATTAATTAAAAGCCAGATGCACAACCAATGGAGCTTCCTGTCCATAGAGAACCATTTCTTTTGAGGCGCCCAGTTAATGAGGAACTTAAAAAGGCAGTATAAAGAAGGGATTAAAAGAAAGAGCAGACCTACGAGTGACTCTATGAAAAAATGGAGGAATTGTGAGAATACATGTGGGCCTTTGAGTATTGTTGAACAAAAGCATAAATCATTCAGGAAATTCCTTCTTTTGGGAGTAGGCAGACGATTCATATTAATTGACCAACCAAATTCACGTATTCAGATAAACGTCTTACCAACATGTTGAAATCTGTTTATCATAGCAACACGCATGTCGGATGTTCTTAAAATAAACATTTTAGTTTTTTTAAATTTATTTCCAGGCACTTTCAAAATTTTATAGGGAAGTTAATCAAGCGATCTTAAGTAATGTATACCAGAGGATTTAATTGTAACCGATCATGATAGAAAGAGCCATCTTAACACTATTCTTCCGTTCACAAGATAGTATCTTCTATGTAAAGAGAAGGAATTACTCCAGACGTAGGACTTCACTTCAAGAAGTCTTGTCTGATCTGGTGGATACGTTAAAAATTAAATCTCTATGGATTTTTTAATTTTTTTATTTTTTTGTATCTAGTGATTTTATCTATTATTATAATTTTATANAATAAGTTTTTAATTGGATGCCTTATTGATAATATAACCCTAAAATTTTATAGTACCAAAAACAATTTACATTTATTGTTTGCAAACATGTAGCATTGGGTGTCCAATTTCTGCTATATATGACTCCAATACATTTTCAAATGAATTATTAAAGGAAAGGAAAATATTAAAAATAATCCTTTTGGAAGCCTAAACTTATATGTCATACAATAGTAATATTTTCACAATATAATTCAAGAGTTGCTTTTATTTCACATTCCTAAAAGAATAGTTAACACTTTGCTTCTAGAATATTAAGATATTGTTATAAGGTTTTATTATTAATAATTTACTATTTATAAAACACACTGAACACTATTTTTCTGGAAAAAAATAATAAATAAAATAATGCAAGCATGATTAAATCATAAGTGTATTATGGATTTCCATAACAAAGAACCTTTCATAAAATGCAGGCCTTCCAAAATACTCTGGAAGTATGAAAAATATCAGAACTTTAAATTCACCCACATAAATTCTGTCTTCATACAAGGAAGGACACAATAAGTTCAGTAGACTAAGAGTAGCAAAAGAAGTCAATTAAAGAGGAACTGAATTACTCCACATAGTAATAAATGAACTTTCCATGACTTGTGAACCTCACTTCAAATGTTTCAATTTCTAACACAAGAAAATCTCCTCTTCTAAAAAATAAAATTTTGTCATGCAGGAGCAATGTAATCAAGCATATTTCCCATATTTTGTTAAAGTGGATGGAAGTCAGAATGAATTACTTATATGGTCTTAAAAACCCAAAAGAACAATGACGGCAGAAGCTAATGTCCAATGTGCTAATGTCTTAGGGACATAGATTGGCAATAGGCTGATCAGGACAGAAGAAGTAACCTATTGAGAGAAGAAGACTGTAAACCAACCTAATTGATTTTAAAATACCATTCACATTGTGTGCATTACGTAAATAAGTTGCATAAGGTAAATAATAAAAAAATCTATTTTATTTTTATTTTGTTTCATAACACTAATAATAATAATAATAATGATATTTATGATTTTTCGATTTAGTATTCCTATACATTAATTATTTTTGAGATTAGTAATATGTAAACCCCTCCCCAACTAAGAATTTCAGAGAATAACAAACTACTCCAACAGTTTGTGAAAAAAACCTTAAATCTAAATTCAATTTCTTTATTTAAAATATTGCAGATGTCGAATGAGAAGAAATATATTCACAGGTATGTATGGCTACATAAGAAAACACTCTCCTGTATGTAGTTACATGTACATGCACCCTTAACTGATCAGTTAAGATTCAAAAAAATTTTGAAAGTTGTATCTTGAATAGCTTGGGAGAAGCAAAAAAAAAAAAAGCAATTATCTGAAGTAATGAGTAATGAATAAAATAAATAAAAAATTCTAATATTTTCTGTCTAAGGAATTATCTGAAATACTAAAATATAAAGTAATTTCCATACTCAGACTAAATTGCAACAAGAGACATGAAATTTGTGGCTTCTTTTTTATTTAACTTGTTTTAACTTTAAACAGATTGGTTAAGTTAACAAAATTGGTTCGCTCTACATATTTTACCTTCCAGCATAAGCCTTAATTGGACTTGATCCATTATTACTAGTTTAGTTTTTCTCTCAGTGAATTATAATTTTTGTCCTAAGATACCCACCCATTACAATTCAGATTACAATTCATTTATTTATTTATTATTAAATATTATTTTATCTAGCGAAACTGGAGTGAATAATTATTATAAAAGATGAAGTCAAATGTATTTATACTTAACACATGGAATTATTAGTTTCAGGGGAGTAATACTTCGCAAATGTATTCTAATAAAATCCAGAAATAAATATTTTTCGAAAGTTTCAACATAGAAAAGGAATGGCTGAAAAAGGTCAACATTAAGTTTAATATGTAAGGAAACTCTGTTGGAATATATGAGAAAAAACATAAAGTTAGAAAATGTGATTTTGATACGGTTGGGATATTGATTGTGTTTAAATTGTGCGACAAATAAAAAAAAACAAAGGGCATATAAGCATTTCAGCTAAGCTATCATTAACAAGGTATTCAGCTCATTTGGAGAGTTTTTGACCGTAGAGATGATTAGTATATTATTTTTGTTGTTGGGATTCAATCAAAGTAGATCCAAAAAATACAATTCAAAAAAATTGTGTATTTTTTAATCATCAGTCAACGTTTCGGCTTACATTGTAAGCCATCTTCAGGGCTTGTAGATCACATGTACATGACTGAATACTGATAAAGATGCTGAAATATTCATGTGCCAATATTCTTCCCAGGGACCTTGGGACCTAATTCATTTGGACCTGGTAGAGGCGTAAGGAAATATAGGCTATTTGCAATTGAGTTGGGTATTTATTATTTGTAGAACGATGTGAAGGGAATGAAGTCAATAACCTCACCAGTAGGAAACTGGGATTTAAAAATGTGGTTTGCCAGGAATGGATTGCTCATGTTTGCGTCGGCACATTCTAATTAAAAATAAAATTCAGGGCATATGGGTGAGAAATCATATTCCAGATATTAAAGGGACGCCATATCACTTCAAGAAGACCAATGGCCTCGCTAATCAATACCTTCAAGCTGTGTTATCGTGCATGAGAAATGAAGGATGACAGATACTGTTCTGACATTTCAGCGCATAGAAAATATAATAAATACTGATAAAATAATAGAAACAAAAAACAAACAAACATATATATATATATCTGCTTCACATATCTCGATGAAGATAAGTAAAAAAAAAAAACAGTAAACTTCGGTAAACAGCTTCATTTCCTTATGGCAAATCTGGTTTAAAAAAACCACCATTCAAATAACTTCTTTATTGATAATAATGTATAAATTATAATTATATTGAGAAAATAAAAAGTATAAAATGAAAAGACATCGCTAATCAAGAGTGTAGAAAAATATTTTATTAAAACCCTTCTCTGAAGTACCTCTCTCTCGGTTTTGCTTCCTTTAAAATTTACATCAAAAATTAAATCCTAAAAATCTTGCATATCGGGTATAAATCCTGCATAATTATTCTTAATTATACTTCTTTCTCTAGGCTTGACCATATCGAAAAGAGATTTTTTTTGCTGTTTGTTTTCGCTCTGGTGGCTTCTTCAGGGCTGAAAGAAATGAGATTCTATTGAGCCCATCGCATGAGATTCTGAATTTTAAATAGTCATCGCGTAATATTCTTAATAAGCACATTAATAGCCCGCTTAACATAAAGATTAAATTCCTGAGATACGGTTCTGCCTTTTTATAAATTACCAACGAACTGTAATTTTTTTTTTTTTTTTTAATGGCCATTTTTCAAATCAAATCAATGATTATTATATCTCAGATATAAAATACAATTAATACTAAAAGTATAGTCCATTGTTATCTACCGTGATTAGGCATCTGCTGGCCAATTGCTCGATCCCACGCTGATAACATTTCTTAAGATGGCCGTCAAAGAACTCTTGAGCCACAATTTTAGAAATTATAAAAATTCTTCTTTTAAAGAAAATGGGCCTTGGATTGAAACAAGTAGCAAATAAATGGGTGTGGACTATATGGTGGATGAGGAAGGAGTTCAAACCTATGAAGTTCTTTAAACTTTTCTTTAGCTTGACGGGAAGTGAGGATGTGAGGACGAGCATTATTTTGCTAGAATAAAATTCCTTTTCGGTTAAAATACTTCCAGTTGTTCGTTATAGAGGTCAAAATTCATAGATAATGCAAGAGGGACCGCTTCATGATGAATAACACGTTTGAAAAAAATAAAAATAAAATATGACTTTTTTTTTTAAATTCAGAATTTTGAATGACAACGTCATACTTTTTTCTTTGAAACAAAAAAATAAACTGTAACTTAACAAGGTTAGAGAATACTATAAATGGATTATTTGGCATTGATAAGTATTACATAGGATTAATGCAATTATAGTCCTTTGAAATCCTAAATTTGATAAAACGACTTTTTTTCCTTTTTTTTTTTTAATACCACCCTTTTAAAGTTTTTAAAAACATAACTATTTAGTTTAGTGTACATAAATTTTGTAATTACACTGAATGTGTTTTTCTTGCTTTGTGTTAACCAATCTTTCTGAAGAACAAATTTAATTTGAGTGTATTGAATAAGACTTATTTTTAAACATCAAATTTTTAAGAGCCTTTTGTAAACACTTTATAAATTATAAATGTGAGAAAAAAAAGCATTTTACTTGTTTTATATTTCTAAAAAAATAATATAATCGCTCTAATAATTATAAATAATATGTCGGTTATTCCATTTGTTTTTTCTAAAACTACCTTCTCCCCTTCATCCAATTTCCAATAATTCAATAATCTTCAATAAAGAATTTACCAAACAATTAATCAAAAACCAAAAAGATCCAAATAACTAATTTGGTTTATCATCTTTAGAAACAATAGGATGTGCTCTACCCCCCCTCCACCACTAACCTTAATAGTACCACTAAAAAATAGTTTCTTATTGCCCCTTTCACAGAAAAGTTATGTAAAATAAAAGATAGAAAAGAAAAATTTGCCACTATTGTATTTAATAATTTTAAAAAAAAAATCATGGGAGCCCTGCCGCAATCCTGCCGCTACGGTTTCAAATCCTGCCCAGGACAAGGTTTTTTCAATAAATAATATGAGATATTTTATTTATAGAGAAATAAAAGCTTTTCCTGAACCATTGATGTTTAGAGTGGGATGGTAACCTGTAGACAACCCCTCCCTCCATGACCCTAAATCGTTAAAAGGGAGGTTAGCACTTTATTAAAAAAAACCTGATAATACCGGAAATATTTAATATTTTCAGTATTGGTACTTCTCTGAACACCGTGAAACAACGGGTTCTCTCTTATATTATATTTTAGTGTCATTATTTGTGTCAATTAAAAGGTTCTTAGCATTAGTGAAAAGTGAGGAGTATGGCGGAAAGCGGTTGAGGAAAAGACGAGAGGCAAGGTGGCGAGATACCAGGAGACCGCCTCCTTCATTAGAGATAAGCCTGACTATTTGCAGATACACTACGAGCAGACATTCTGTCGGGAGATGTCGGGGCGGGGGTCCCCGGAGGGAACAAGTCCTCCAAGTGGCTGGGACGTTATTAGTTCTGGCTGCCTAGCGGAGCACCCCCACCCCCATGCCACCTCCATACCCACCAGCCAGCTGACTCTCACTCTTCCCGAGAGTACCAGCCAGCCATACTGGGGCTCGCTTCTCCCAATAGGTTAGGGCAGTATGCATTTCATTATGAACAAGAACAGAGATAAAATGTTGTGTTAGCGAACTCGGAGAAAATGTTGTTTTATAAAGAATGTTAATGGAGAAGTATGAGACTTACAATTCGCCACACAAATGAAGAATAAGTAAATGTAAAAACCAATAAACTTTGCTCTATACCGAGATGAAAGAAGTGGGAGGATCCATCGTAGTTATGTTCGTAAATAAACAACAAAAAGCCTGAATACCCATTTTGATTATTATATTCAAAAATATGTGTGCCCGAGCACACTAAAATTCATCTTAAATTTCTTTTCTTAATATGAGTTTTTTAAATGTTAAAGAATTACATTTTACTCTTATTTTATTTTATACTTCTTTCCTTAACGACAATAACAACAAAAATAATATAATTTCAAATTTTGGTCCCCTCTAAATCCCTTTCAACTGATTTCAGCAGGAGTTCAAATATCGAATTTGGATTCATTATTTTAAAAAATTGCGGATAGAGACAAATTATATATATATAACATGCCAAATCGGGTGATGGGGAAGGAGAGACTTCTGCTCTAAATCAAGACTGATCTGTTTTTTAATATTGGAAATTGTGGAAGAGATGGGGGGATAAGAGTCAGTATATTTCAAAGGTAAAGGTGGCCTGAGGTTGCTGGTAATATCAGTTATGGGGAAAATGAAGGGTCTGGTGTGGAATACTGAAATGCTTGTTTTAAGATGTAAAAAATATTACTGTATGTAGAGGGAATATAGTCTTCCTCTGTTTAGTCATTAATAGGGTTTCGTTCAAAGTATATGTGTAACATTTAATTCATTTTAAGACAAATAACTTATTTGTGTCAAACGTAATTGAAAGATTTTAGAAATCTGCTTAGTATATTAACCTTTTATGTGGAAGAAATTTTTTTTAAATTATTTTTAAATATTTAATTATATCCTCCGGTCTAATGTTATTATTATGTTCTTCTTTTAAATCAAAGCTCTAGATGTATGCAACGAAATTGTAGGAGAGGCCAAGTTCTGAACTGCAGAGCTCAGTTTTCACTGAAAAGTTTTAACCCTAAATTTATGGTTATTTTGGAGAAAACGGGGGTCTAAGTAAATCTAATAGTCATGTATTTGCCATTTCAGTCATAATTACCCAGCAAATGACCAAATAATTGACTTAAATATTTGTTACAATATTTAGCTGAATAAATACTAATTAAAATGTTTGATTAATGTCTGTTTATTAATTAAATTCTTTAAAAAGCCTACACCAGTTGCTCTTTGGTTTTTCATCCCTAATTATTTAGATATTTAATAATAAGGGTTGAAAACTCCCAATATATTTTAAAATGATTTTGAAATGTCCAGTGTCTCACACTAACATGACGTGACGAATTTTCTAAATTATATTAAATAATATAACATGATATAAAAGAAAATTAACTATTGTGACATTGTTTATTAAAATATTCACGTATGCTTCAGCGGTCTTTAAAAATATTTATAAATAAGGAGATAAATTTATTACCCGTCGAATTTTATGAAGAGAGGATTTTCAGGAATTCGTTCTTGGAAGTTAAAGAATTATTAATCAATTTGTAACCAAAAAAGTTTTTATTTTAACCAACGTTTTGGCCTAAATTTCAGGCATTCATCAGGGCTGATTATAAAAAAGAAACATCCAAAAATAATATACTCTTAGAAACATGTCTATAAGTCATAATCTAACAAAGAATAAGTAAATGAAAATATAAAACTGTGTGTGATCGACCATATAAAAGGCATAAAGAACTGGATAAAATTCTTTTGTATTTTATGCATTTTATGCTATGGATACTATACTGGAATTATGCATATTATATGACTGTATAATGAATATCGACTGATTACGCACAGTTTTATATTTTCATTTACTTATTATTTGTTAGATTATGACCTATAGACATGTTTCTATATTATTTTTGTAGGTTTGTTTTTCATATTCAGCCCTGATGAAGACCGGAAATTCAGGCCGAAACCTTGGTTAATATAAAAACGTTTTTGGTTACAAATTAATAAATTAAATTTAATTCTTCAACTACTAAGATCGAATTCCTGACAGTCCTCTCTTCATATTTATAAATACTTCTTCTGGCTTGGTCATGTTGAAAAGTTGTTTTATTTCAAAGTTTCGAAATTCATGAAATGGCTTTTTTAAGGCTTAATGATGGAGCCCCTTCTCCATTCAGTCCAGAAGAAGCCACAAAAGCATGGCTGAAAATAACTTTTTGACAAGATCAAGCCCGGAAGAAGTATTCATGAATATTATGAAATAACCTGTAGCGCATTATACTTTCAAGCTAATTTTCTACATGAAAGGTAAACTTCTTTGATGACCAAAATCATAACCAAAAGGAATTCATATTCTAATGGTCAAGAATACTTAAATCTTACCAAGCTTGAATTTTCGTCGCTTGGTATTAACCAACAACTACACCCCTTTACTCCATTCCTATTGAGGAAGTTAACAAACGCATTAACATTATTCTGGGAAGAAATTCCAAGGGGAGATTGCTCCTATTGTTTTAAGTGTGAGAAACCATCCTTCTCCAGACGGCTAGGTCATTACTCCAGGATCTAATCAAATCAATGGAAGAAGGAAAATAAATCTGATATTGGATATCAGTCCTCGACTTTCTCTATGTGTTGTGATAAACATTTATTGTATTCTGAAGAGAGGATTATCAGGAATTCGGTCTTGGCAGTTTTAGAAACTGATTTGTAACCAAAAAAGTTTTTATTCCAAGATGATTTTAGTTAGGGTTCGGTCAAGGTAGATCCAAAAAAAAAAAAAAATTGAAAAAATGTATTTTTTAATAAAGGATTATCTGCAAACGTTTCGGCTAACATTGTAAGCCATCTTCAGGGCTATCATGAAAATACATTTCATGTATTAAAAAATACTTATTTTAAATTTGTGTTTTTTGGATCTACCTTGACCGAACCCCAACTAAAATCATCTTAGAATAATATCTACGGTCAACAAACTCTCCTTTTGAAAAAAAAAGTTTTTATTTTAGCCAAGCTGAATATGAAAATGAAACATGTCTATATGTCATAATAAAATAAATAATAAATAAATGAAAATATAAAAACGTGTGTAGTCGACTATATAAAATGTAATAAAGTAGTTTTCATGCATTTAATATAGTCGATTACACACAGTTTTACATTTTCATTTATATATTATTTGTTAGATTATGACTTATAGAGATGTTTCTATATTGTTTCTATATGTTTCTTTTTCATATTCAGCCCTGAAATTCAGGCCGAAACGTTGGCTAAAATACAAACTTTTTTGGCTAAAAATTAGTTTTGAATTTTTCAAATACCAAGAGCGAATTCCTGATAATCTTCTCTTCATGAAACTTGACGGTCAACAAATCTACCCACTAATTTATTATGTTCCTTAAAAGTATGGTTTAGCACATTTATCGTAAGAAAATGAAGGTGTTCACGTTGATACCACAAAATGACTTGAGAAAATTTTCAACACTTCTTCACTAATCCTAAATTGAAAACGCTAAAATGATTTACTAGATATGATGGACGAAAATTATTGGTTTAATTTATTAATAGAAAATAACTATTTTACTAGGCCAGAAATATCAAAATCAAAATCTCCCAGAATTTTAAATTTAAAATTTAAAGACAGGTAGAATCTTCATTCTCTTTTCAGCCCTGAAGAAGCCATCACATGATGTGGGAAAGCTCGGCAAATAACAACAATTTGACACGGTCAAACCCGGAAGAAGAAACGGTAAATACATCTGACGACCGTCGAAGCCTACGTGAACAATAAAAATATTTGTCCGCCGTTGAACAAATATTTTAAGTAATTTGGAAATGGTAACATTTTAAGATTTAGGACAATTTTAGATTTAGGATAAATTGTATAGGAGCTTTATTCAATACCCTTAAGAGCCAACTATTAATTTAAGGTTAGATTTTTAAAATTTTAACTAATCCCCTCATCAACTATGGGAATTTTCCCTTGCCCAAAGAGTCTACATTTCTACATTCTATCTAGAAGTGTTATATTTGTCGTAATGAGATCATGTGTAGATATAGGCTTGTCCTGAGCCATGAGTGCTTAGAATGGGGTGGCAACCTGTAGATAGCCCTCCCTCCCTGACCCTAAGTGGTTGAGAGGGAGGCTAATATTATAACTAAAAAATAAAAAATATATTTATGAAAATAAATTATAATGCCATGAAAACATTATTTTTTAATTTAAATTCTGTTTAAGTAAAATATTATATAAAATATAACTTTTTTATTTTATTACGGGGGAGTAGGGGGAGGAAGTATGGACTAGCTAGCTACACCCTCAAGCAATTGTGGGGGTTGGCTATTATTGAGTTTTACGCCGACAATAGCTTTCATCTTAGGGTGTTTTAATGTATCATTTGATTTGACTTTTAATGTATGCAAACATGAATATATCCTAGACCTGATGATTGCATCAAAAACGTCCTTGCCTCTTTACACTTACATAAAGATAGAGATAATCCTCGCCAGACTGCACATAAGGTACACGATATTTCATGTTCGGACTTCATATATTACTCTGGTAAAGTGTTTTCCACAAGGAAATTACCCTGGGATAAAGCAACAAATGTTTTTTTAAGTTATGTTCCTCAATATTTCCATCTAAACCCTCAAAGATAACCACAAATCCGAAGACCCATTAGAGTATTTTTAATATTATTAAAAAAAAAATAAAAAAAATATACTGCTTTCGATTCACAAGTTATAAGTAGTGGGTTTATATTTAGCTATGTCTCATAGATAATGAAGCTATTATTTATTTATCATGATTGCAGAGTGAATAAACACAGTAATCAAAAGGGATTATTCTCTGAGAATATGAAAACTTATAGCAAATAAACAGGCGAAAAGATCTAGCGAATTATTGAATCTCTATTGACTTGATATTCTTTGTATGTTCAAACAAACTCGCAGATAACCATTAATAAATACTATTAATTAAACTTTACATGTAAAGTTTATAAAATTATTTTTGTTTTAAATTAAATAAAAAAACAGTAAGAAAATATAAAACCAGAAAACATGTTTTTTTAAAGGGTATTTACGATATTATGAAGAGGCCTACCCAACCATTAAATACAAGAAAACACTATAATAATTATCTCGTGTTTGAAAAATTCCATTGTAGTTTTAAGAACACTTTCTTCCTCTTTAGATGCCTTAATGTATGTGGGCGATCACCAAGTTTTAGCGGTTTGTACATACAGACATATATATATATATATATAAAGAAACCCTCGCGGTTGCTATATATAGTAATCAAGAACAGATGGGATAGAGTGCAATGCACACACAAAAAGGAAAATGACAAGGAGTAAAATTTTTGGGGATCTCATGCCTTTCGTTGGTGAGGAGTGAAAAGAGACTCTCTCTCTCTCTCTCTCTCTCTCTCTCTCTCTCTATATATATCTATCTCTCTCTCTTTC
>KZ806950.1:684490-697221 GCA_000696205.2 Oncopeltus fasciatus
TATATATATATATAATGTATATACATACAAATATAAAAAGATTGGATAATGTTTTGATTCATCTAAATATGATTGAAAATTTTGGAAATGTGGTTTAAAGTAGCTCTCATTCTTATCTTATTTCTTTTATTTCGGCTAAATGGAGGCAGTAAGTAGGCATTTTTAAAAAAATAAATTTTTGCAATAAAAATAAAGTTTATTTATTCTGTATCAGCTTTTATAGCAGATGTAACTAACTATTTAACATTTATCGTTAGTGTCCTAGAGCTCCACTTATTTCAATATATTTTTCTCTGTCATGTAGTGTATTTTATTGTGATTTATGTTCTATCTTTATTATTTAGATGGGGAAAGATTTCTTATTTATACATTTTTTTTTTTTTTACCTTCACATTATTTCATTCATATTATTTGAAGCTGTTTGTGAATAGCAACATCCAATAAATTCCATATGTAGCTTACAATTTCTTTAAAATGCAAATCCATAAGCCATTCAAGTCCATATACACTTATCCAAAAGATTCCTTTTTCCCAAAGCGATGAATAACAGCGGGCAGGGAATCAATATGTGATAAGGAAGAGGAAAGGAGACTTTTAGGTCGTTTCTGTGCAGAAGAAAGTGTTTACTTTTCTCTATTTTATATAATTCATTGGGGGGGGGGGGCGTGGTCCGGATACCGGTTCCACTAGTTGGTGTCCAACTTGGCTGGTGTTATCGAGAAAGCCCGAAATACCGAGTATTCTTCAGCCCCTGCCTGCTGTCCCCAAAGCATCCTGAATGGATGAGAACAAAGTTAAGAGAAGAGAGGCCATTGCGAAGGTAGTGCGTGAACTAGGCAGATTTCCCATGATTCATGTAATATATAGACATGATTAAGAGTAAATGGCTCATTTGCATTTAAAAGCCGAAGAGAGCAATGAGTGTAAAAGCTCAAACCATAATGGCTGGTACTGGAATGTTCGGCAGAGAAGAGTGATGGAAGCGCTTAACCTTCGTAGTTATATTCTTAAGAAGCGTTTTTCGCAAAAATACAAAAAAAAATATCAATGATTAAAAATTAAATTTTTGCGCCTTTCTAGATCAATAACCTTGGTCGTAACACAAATCATAATGAAGATATTATGTTTGCAAAAGGCTGTCTTCCAATTCAATCATTACTGAAGTCTTTATGGCAAAATAAATAAAATTCTGTCTTCCCACAAAATTGTATCTTCAAATTTGCTCGCTCAAATGTCTTCGACCATATTGGGTCATCTTCAGGATTTACAAAGAATAATAATTGGGAATTAATACCAAATGAAATAAAAATACTTCAAAATACAAATACAATTTCATGAAGTAAATAAATAACAATATTAACTGTTCAAGGAATTTATATACTCTTCGTTTTAAATGTTACTTACATCTATTTCTTAATTTTTGGAGTATTTTGCCAACATACGTGGCTTGGCAACTCCAACATTCTAGCATGTATACTCCAGATCTTTCACCCATTTCAGCGAGTCTTTTCCGTCACAGAAGAGATGAACCACTTCTATAAGTAACTCAAGTGCCTTCATAAGTTAAAATTCTGTCAATGGTAGTTGAGAGATCACCAAGAAACGGGAGTGTACACCGCTGTTTTATTTCTTTAAATTGATTCTACTCTTTAGGTTGGCATTCACTCAGGAGTTGAGCTATTTTCACTTTTCACTTTTCTTAATATTTTGTCAACCTTAAGCCTGTCATACCCCTTGGCTTTCTCCAGGTGATAAATGAATGCTTTTTATGGGTATCTTATACAACCTGTGGGCTTAACAATAAAAAAATCGACATTTTATGGCAATGGAAATGTGTATTGGAATGTCAGAACTTGTGGGTTTTCTATATATGTATTATTCAAACCCTTTATCATTCCGATATGGAATGAATACTTGACCGTCAAGTTCTTGGTCATGGTTGTTGAACAAATAAAAACTAATTTTTAACCAAAATAGTTATAATTTTAGCCAACGTTTCGGCCTGAGTTTCAGGCCTTCATCAGGGCTGAATGTGAAAGAGAAACATACAACATAATATAGAAACATGTCTATAAATAATAATCAAACAAAGAAAAGAACTATTTTGGTAATAAATTAGTTTTTAATTGTTCAACTACCATGACTGAATTCTCGACAATCCTCTCTCCATTACCATTCCTTTTAATTGTGAAGTCTAGAAAATTCAATTTTTTTTTCTTCTGCTACTTCCATCGTAAATTTTAAATATTCACTACACCTATTGAGATATTAGTGTAACGTAAGTAGTTCTCTCCTGTTTCAAGAGTAAATAAGAAAATCGTCATCAATGTATTGTGCCCAAAATTTTAACTGCTTGAAGAAAGTTTCATTCATTATTCAATAGCACATCAGAGTTTCGTGAAAGTAAAAATATTAAAATAAGATAAAATGTGAAAACTTCAGTTTAGTTCTGCACTCAGAGATGTGGCCATACCTCCCTCCTGATAATGATTTACAAGTTAAGTCGAAATATTGGTAATAAGAAAATAATTACCCAATAATTTTGGAGTATTTTATTTATCTGAGAAAAAAATTACAATAATTTTTAGTGCGAGGGAACAGAATAAAAAATATAACTGCCCCAGCCAGGACAGTGCGGGGAATTTAATAACTTGTCAGACTTGTCCTGGTAGCATAAATGGTAAACGCACCGGCCCGGAAAGCAGGAGATCCAGGTCCGCGTCCTGGCTGGGACAGTTAGATTTTTATTCTGTTCCTTTGCACTAAAAATTGTGAAAATTTACATGGGATTAAATACTACAAAAAAATAATATTTAAAAAATTAAAATGTGCACATTTTTTTTTTCGGGGGACTTCTCGCCCTTCGTCAGAGAAGAGTGGAGAGAGACTTTATCGGCAATAGCTGAGTGCTTCCTCCACTTTTCCATTCCGGCCTGTCTAGGTCCGAACTTAGTGGTGATAAATTTTAAGCCAATGTTTTCTCCATTATAAATATAATATTCCTTATTTACTCTCATTTATGCACATCCTCGTTAAAACACGGGACATCTTCTTATTATAGACAGATCCTTCCTTCACGACGGACTTTTTATTTACTTTTCACTGAGATTGCTTATCGATCCGCTAACTGAAGGAAAGTTCTATCGACTGAAGAATAGATTAATCCAAGAAGGTATGAAGCAGGAGCAGGACATGACTCTGTCCTTAACTTTCTTGCGAGACGAGAGACGGGGAGGGAGAGATCGCAACGAGCTGAGATAAAACTGGGACTTACAGGGGACTCCACTTAGTCCTCTCTTCTTTCGGGACACTTCTGATTGAGTTAACAGTTTGCCTCTGAAGAAACAATGCTCGAGTTGCTCAGTCACAGGTCGGCAGACAACTGAACTAACTTTCACTGAGCAAATTTACCAGCAGACCAATGAGCAAATTTAACTTTCCTTTGGCAATTATAACACCACTTAAGGGTAATTAAGTTACGCTATTAATTATTCACGACGTGCTATGACATGGCATTTAAAATAAAAATTTCAATTTTTCAACTATTGAACCAGACTGAAGCTGGGTCGGATCGTACATGCGTAGATTGTATACGCATATATATGTCATTCATCATATACGTTGTTTTAAATGAAAAACCAAATTCTGTATTTAAGTATTTTTCTATAATTTTTTAGGTTAGTTTGTCAAAGGCTGAGGTTGGGGGAGGGGTGAAAAAGTTTTTAAGAAAAAGACAAAATTTCAAACATCCCTAATATTAGTAGAGTTACGCAAATATTAACTTTAGTTAAAACATTAATTAATGTAATTTTCTAATAAACTAATATTGCAAACAAAACTCATAATAACGAAGATATTTAAAAATGTAATTATCAGGGATGCCTCCTCTTTTTATTTTAAAATAGAGAAACCAAGACACTAGTGCAGGAAATTTAATAACTTATCAGACTTGTCTCGATAGTGTAAATGGGAACGCACCGGCCCGGAAAGCAGATGATCCAAGGTTCGACTCCTGGCTGGGACAGTTAAGATTTTTTATTCTGTTCCCTTGCACTAAAAATTGTTAAAATTTACGTGGGATTAAATACCACAAAAAAATAATGTTTATAAAATTGAAAAGTAAATAACGAGAATCATTTAAACAGCTTGACAATGTCAGCTCCTCTGAGCATAAGACGATATATTCATCTGCCTCGGAGGTTAGACTCTCGACACTAATTCGGGGAATTTAATAACTTATTAGACTTGTCTGGGGGGCGTAAATGGAAACGCACTGGCCCGGAAAGCAGGAGATCCAGGTTCGAGTCCTGCTGGGGCAGTTTGATTTTTTATTCTGTTCCCTTGCACTGAAAATTGTTAGTAGTATATAGCTTTTACCCAGCTTATGTTTCGAGTGCATAATATGGGATCACATAAATGGAAAGATTCTTCAGTGGTCTAGGTAAGACCTGTATTTTTTTTTTTTTGCTAAAATTTTCTTTGAGAAAAAAATTAGTTTGTTTTTCACTGTGACTTTGGAGTAGATGTACAGATCTGAACACTTGACACTTCCAAGGACATTGAGGGAAGAGGTACCTATGAGTTAGACAAACCAGCTCGAAGGAGGGCATAAACAGAAAATGTAGACTTGCTACAAACAAAAAGCATTTGCTTTAGACACATACTCTTGGAGAGCCACCATCAGGGACTGACCAGGTTACGACTGAACTTTGAGCGAAGGGGAACCAAAGAGATAGCCCATGTCAGAGATGGACAAACCAATGGCAGGAGACAGGAAACTTGGGCCCACACACTGAGGAGTACCTCTAAGGAGGGCATAAACAGAAAATATAGACTTTTTTAAATAATAATTTCAATTGTGGTATTTAATACCACGATAAATATTATTTAGTCTTTCTTGGGGTTTAGACACGGAGTAATTCATATTTTTTTATTTTACTGGGTGAAATTTCACTAATAATTTTTAAAAAAATGTAGTAGGTCTTCACTCTAAGAACACTAATTCTTAAGTAGATGTTTTTGTTGGGGTCCAGGAAAAGTTGATCCAAAAAGTACAATTTAAAAAATATGTATTTTATATTATTTTCCGGTGTTTCGGCTTACATTGTAAGGCATGAACCTTTGATTCAGGTGGCATGACGTCTCATACCCCTTCATGATAGCCCGAAAATGGCTTACAATGTAAGCCGAAACATTAGCAGATTAAAAAAAAAAAATACACATTTTTTAAATTGTACTTTTTGGATCAACCTTGCCAAACAAGGTTTTTGATTTAAAAGAAATCAAATATAGTAAGGTTAATTATTTTATTAATAAATATATAAAANCAAATATCTCTTAATAAAATAAGATATTTTAATAATACAATTAAAATTAATGATGTTACTTAAATAATTTTTAAATTCCCAAGGAATAGTATTAGAGAGAAATTGACTAAATAAATAAAAATGTTATTAAACAGTAAAATAAAACAAAATATATTTTCTTATTAAGGTGGTTCATATCTTCTGATGTTCAGGATCAATCTGCATGTAACCTTCGTAGGCTGTTATGATTCACAATGTAAACTATCACTTCTTTGCAAAGCCAAGTCTGGTCAACTCCAAATTGAAGACAATGGTCATGATATCAATATTTAAACTTTATATTTAATACAGTGCTTATATATGAAATTCAAATTGAATAATGGTATTAAATATTGTCTTCATGACACTGAAACAATCAAGAACAATACAGATGATATGTCATTACTTTCAAATAGAGAGTTTTTTTTTTACTCTAAATATTATTATTAGATGTTTTTTTTGTTGGGGTTCGGTCAAGGTAGTAAGAATCTGTAAGGATGGAAGGAGAAATTTACTCAATTTAGGAGTGGGAGAGTTAATATTGGAGACAATGGGGCAGAGGGGATTTTCTGGTTTGTGGATTTTAGGAAGGCTGTAACATCTAGGTGCTTGGGAATTGTATGAGATGAGATTATAGTATTTATATTTATCTATTTGTGTTGCATCACGTAATTTTTTAATCTGATTATTAAATGTTATGTTGAGTGCTGGTGTAGGGTCTCTGTTTTTGTGGGTAGGTGTATATGAACACACCTACCTTGACCGAACCCCAACAAAAAAACTTATAATAATTTCAATATTTTCATTTTGGCGCTGTTGTTTTAAAAGCAGTATAGCCTCATTGTATTTTAAAAAATATAGCCCTCTTGTAACTTTTAGAATAGTCACATCACTCAGTTTAAATATTCACACCACTGTGTCTTAACAAAGCACAGAACTGTTAGAGTCTAAATATTCAAATACATAAAAAATTCTCTCATGAAGTATATATAATAGCTAAAATTGCTGGCTGTAGTATGTTCAGGAAGTAAGTGAGAGGGGATCACTCAGAATTCATACAGCAATATAAAAAGTATTATGAACATACACATTTTTGTGAAAAAAACTAATAATAATTGACATTCATGATAATATAATTTAGTCTTCCCCTAAACCCCTACTCCCACTCATTCGATTTCAGCCAAATACAAATCCTTTGAATATATGCAATAGTAAAACTATAATAGATCTTTTGTTTTAATATTTTTAGAATAAGGGAGGAGCCCATTCAACTGCTGAATTCATGTTCTTAAATATTTTCTTGTACTTCTCTGTGAGGCGGCAGTAAGCAGAAAGGAAGCAAGCTACAAACTGAAATAGGGAGTTGGATGAAGGGCTTGTAAGACTTGTAAATTATATCAGACAAAGAAAAAAGAGGGAGGAATGCCCCAAAAAAAAAAAAAAAAAAAAAAAAATAGATGCTCTTTTCGGATGCCAATCTTCTTCCAAAGTTTATTTCTTGCAGAAACAAGGATGGCTCAGTATTAAACCAGATTGGTGAACTAAACCAACCTACTACAGAAAACTTATCCATGTTACCTCAACACACTCTTGTCATAAAAAAAATTAAGGATGCTAAAAACCTTATGACAAAAATACTAAACCCCTCTGTTATTCTAAGATGATTTTAGTTGGGGTTCGGTCGAGGTAGATCCAAAAAAACACAAATTAAAAAAATGTATTTTTTTTAATGAAGGATTATCTGCCAACGTTTTGGCTTACATTGTAAGCCATCTTCAGGGCTATCATGAAGATGAGAGAGGACGTCCTGTCCCTAAGTTCACATTTCCATGACTGACATTTTTTCCCCTCTGTTATTATTTTTCATGATAAAAACATCAAACTGACACATTATTAAATAATGGCTTCCCTTGGAACATATAATACACCAATCTATTAATATTTCTTGTACTCTCTTCTCAGTTCTCCTTTCCCCAGTGAAGCCAATTATCTGGTCCTTCACCTACCTAGGAATTTACCCAATGTATAAAAAAAATTAAGTCCTAACCAATACTTTTTTTAAGCTATGCATAAGTTTCTCAACATAACATATATGTATTGTCACATAAATTGGACAAACCATCCCAACACAAATCCAGTTTCCTTTTTAGTTCTCTTTAACCAAACTCTATTATTAAAAATTTACAGTGATGTGTTAGTTCATGTGGCATAAGTGTCTCTCCCTCTCTTCTTTATCTCTCAGTTAAGTGTACATTTAAATTGAAAATTATACACAAACCCATAAAATTTGTATTATTATTAATTTATAGTATTAGTGATTTTTGTAACATAATTTTAAGTAATTTTGTTCATGAGTTACATTTTTGTTTTGTTCTTTGTTATTCAGCTTTCTAGAAGGCCTATAATTCTGGACAAAATAAAAACTATTGGTGCACATGTTTGTTTTTATTTAAAAAGTTTATTGACTGAATCCCAGAGATCATTTCCACTATGGTATCAAAGGTCAACTGACATCCCAAATAATAATAACAATTTCAGTCTGAGAAGAGATATGCATTATTACCTTAAAAGAATTCATAATTGTCAATAGTAGGCATATGATCAAAAACAAGACCCTTTTTTGAAGGAGTCCCATTTTATTCATTAATATTTATCAAAACAAGTACATAAAATTATAAAAATAACTGACATTCGCCATATAATACAATATAAATTATTTATTATTCCTACTTGGCTAGACACAAACTACCATTAAAAATTGAATGCTACATTTTTTAAAGTAGATTTCCATTTTAAACTGTTGTAAATTGTACGACATGTATGCCAAATTCATTATTTAAAAGATTGTTACCAGTCTAAATTTAAATCTTTCAATTTTTGAAGTACTCTAAGTTCAATGTGATAAGTTTAGATTAGTAATATATAATTGGTCTCAGTACCTGCAACTACTACTCAATATGTTATATGGATAAGGAGTCACAATGGGAGAGAAAGGTTAAGGTAACTGGAAGTTGGTGTTAATAAAACATTAATAAAATAGTCTTTTCAAGTTTTTTTTACCAAAATTTATTTATGTAAACTAACCAGATTATTAAAGTGCCATAGAACTTAATACATTTAGTGCTAAGAATAAAAACTTAGCACAGAAGAATCAATTTATTTTTCTAATAACTTCATCAAGTTAAAAAAAAAATTCCTCATAACAAAATATAGGTATAATAGGATAAGAGAAAATAAGAGTGATAGGGTTTAAAAACATTAAAATAATTTTAACTTTTGTTCCAGAATTGAATAATAAATTGCATAGAGTATATTATAAATGGTTAAAAAATTATAAATAATAATTAATTATCATGTAATTATTTTCAGCTTTATGACAGATCAAGAAGTCTTTGGACCTAAGATAAAAAAAAATCTTGACAATAAAAAATTTAAAACTGAGTGCATCTGAAGGAACAGCCAAGAAAAAAAAAGAGATAGGGGACTTGTATACAAATCATACAACTATATTGAGGGACTTTAAACAGTCTTTTATAAATTAAACTAGAGCTGGAACAAAGTTTAAAAGAACTTTAACAAAGAAATGTAATAAAAACAAACAAATTAAGTTTATCCAATATTGAGTCAGTCTATGGTACAAATGTTTCATATAAATAACTTAACAGTAATCTATCTGCAGCACATTTTAATGTACAAATAACCCAGTTTTAACAAAAAACAGGTGTGTATATATATATATATATATATATATATATATATATATATATATATACACACACACACCTAAGCACACAATGGTAAAGAAAAAGTATCAGGAAAAATTAAGAAGTTTAAAACATTTTATTTCCCCTAAAAAGTTAAATGAAAAAAAAAATAAAGAAAAAAAAAGTTCCTTGAAGTACCTTGAGATAAATGAATATATCAACAAAAATGTTAATCTTCAGCATCTTCTTAGCAATTATTTTGGAGATTAACCAAAAATACAACAAAAATAATTATCAATAATAGACAACATTAATCCCAACATATTAAGACTATATGCTTTAATAATAGTTTAGGCATACATAATTTTAAAAAATCAGGAGAGAAGTACAATAACTTTTAACGCCTAGAAACTTTTTTCCAGTTCCCATCATCACCACTCTCCTCATCACCTAAAAATAAAAATAAAACAATCATTAAAATCATAAATAATGCCTATTTTTTATTAATACTGAATAGAGCTCTAATTTATAACTCCATACAGTTGAAAGTCTTATTTTTCTTATACTTAAAGCCAAATATTACAAAAGGTTTTCCTATAAATAATGAAATCCTTGGAATTCTTCAATGAAAATATTACTAAATACATTAATATTTTACTGCAATAGCTTAAACATAAGGAAGAATACATTTACGAATAAGATAAATAAGTAAACAATATAGAATGATATAAAAACCATGGAAAATAGAAATTACCTATCTAGACTTTACTATAGAAAACCACTGTATTCTAAATAGTCGTGGTACTAGACAGGCTTTCATTTCTTGGTAAAAGCCTAAACAAGAAGTCAAATCTGGATATGGTAAACTGGGTACCTCTATGGGACAGTAAACCCGGTCTGGAGTTGGCAGTATCAAATTTTGGCAATGGCCAGTATACAGGGAAATCCCTAGGTCTCCTAATATTTTTCAAGCTCATTTGAACTTAGTCTTAGAAAGTGTTCAGATTAGCTTTAACTCCCATTAAAAAAAAAAAAAAAAATGATTTCAGAGTCAGTGAAAGAAATATGTAGTTGTGTTTGATTAATGGATAGAAGTATTATTTAAAGAAATTATGAATGACATTCAGTGATGAATCTGATTTCACAAAACGTGTAAGTCCTATTTGAAGCTCTCTTTCTCTATCTCCCTCCCTCCTTCCTTATATAAAATGAAAATGAAACACTCGAGGCTGCGATATACACAATAAATAAGAACAGATAAGGATATTTCTCGCCCTCCGTCATTGAGGAGTGAAGACAGACTGTCTCTCTTCACTCCTCACAGACAAAGGGCGAGAAATCTGCCTGAAAATTGCACTAATTGTAAATTTTTCTTTTTGTATGTTCACTACACTCTTTCTCTTACCTGTTTTTATTTATTTTCTTATATATATAATAAGGTTTCCGGCACAAAAATAAAATTGACTTTAGAGTCTGCAGAAGAGTTGGTGGTTAACTGGTTTGTACTGTGATCAGAAGAATGTTCTGAGTTTAGCTGAGGCAAAACCATCTCTTAAGAAATTAATTTATTTTACAGTCAATTAATTTATTTTTAATTATTTAAAAATAAAATTGTTAAATTTATTTATTTTAATTAATTCACAAGATATGAATATCTTCAATTAATCATTCATAATTTGTTAAAGTTTTTTTTGTATTTACTGATTATAAATCACACAAAAAAATACCAACCCATCACAAATTAGGAAACAGACAAATTCAACAATTAATCTCTACATTCTAACCTTTATCGGCCTGAGGTTGTGGCAGGGGCTGAGCCTTTGGTGCTGGGGCATCATTCCTTCTCCACTCCTTCTTCTCTTCAGGTGCTCGTCTATTAAAAATAAGTAAATAAAAGATAATTAATGAGTAATTTTATTTTGATATCTTAAACCACAATGTAAAGTGCACAGAAACAAAACAGTGTAGAGATATTTCTTATTTTTATACATAAATAATTTTTATTTAATTGAAATCCATCTTTAGAATTTTATTCTGTGAGGATTAATAATACTCTGTAATTGCTGGAATTGAATAAACTCAGTCAAAAACATACTCTGCATCATATTTAATAAAATTGACTGAATTCTCGACAATCCTCTCTCCATTACCATTCCTTTTAATTGTGAAGTCTAGAAAATTCAATTTTTTTTTCTTCTGCTACTTCCATCGTAAATTTTAAATATTCACTACACCTATTGAGATATTAGTGTAACGTAAGTAGTTCTCTCCTGTTTCAAGAGTAAATAAGAAAATCGTCATCAATGTATTGTGCCCAAAATTTTAACTGCTTGAAGAAAGTTTCATTCATTATTCAATAGCACATCAGAGTTTCGTGAAAGTAAAAATATTAAAATAAGATAAAATGTGAAAACTTCAGTTTAGTTCTGCACTCAGAGATGTGGCCNCTAATAAAGAGCCCCTATATAACAATTCTTTTTTTTCTTCAATTTTTTAAATTATAATTTACATGTTAATTGCCCTGACTTTGTGGGATTCATTTACATAATTAATAAATGTCAGATAAGGCAAAATATAGAGAAATTATTAATTATTCATTAATCATGAATAAAAAAGACAGCACTGGGAATCACACAAGCGATACCTAACTAATTTTTAATATTTTAAAATTAACATTAAACTGTTATTGAACCTCCTTAGTCCTTTTTTTTAACTACTGCCTCTTTATTAGTAAATATTTTGATGTATAATCAGGGAGTATACCAATAAAGAAAACCAGAGGTTATCCAAGATTTCGAGCAGGACTGATCACTCTGTTTCTATTCTATGTGTTTATAATTTTATGTTATAATTTTATCTAAAAGGTATAGATCTCTGAGATCTGACCAAGCACAATAAAGACAAAAAAAAGGGATGCCCACTAAAGTTTGCTGTAGACTGGCCAAGAAGGTAGAGTAGAGGGAGTGTTTATCCATCATGAATACATTCATAGATTTCTTCCTTAATCAGAATTTTTTGTAGAAATGTTATAGAACATAACATTAGAAAATTACATTTTACACCTATTCTAATCCATTTAGTTTTTTTTTTTTTTTTTTTTTTTTTTTTTTTTTTACACAAATAAATATACAAATACCCCATATACAAATATTTATTAACTATGATGTTAAGGAATTTCCATAGCTTAAGCAAGTCCTGCATGTCAAGAGTTTTGTTTTTAAGAAATAGTGTTAATAGGTCAAATTAAATCATTTCATCAAAATCAATTATGAATACTGAGATCATTTCAAAAAATTTACAATTGGGAATTGTAACAAGATCATAAAAATATCTTCTCTTATTATCATAAATCTTTTATTTCTCAAATAACTTGTAATAGAAATATTTTAAAAGCATAAAATTATTATCAAATGAAAATCTACCTAACCAGCAATAATAAATTCTACTAGAGAAAAAACTATTTACTTACAGGTTCAGTTCTCCTATCAGAAGAAGGACCATCACTGCCCCCCCATCTCCCTCCATAGCGCTCTTTGTCCTCAACATCTCTCCTACCTCCAAATCGGTCTTCATCACGTCTCCCGAACCTGTATAAAAATTATAAATAAAAAAAATTGTCATACATTTTCAAATGATTGTCAAAAAAATGAATAGAAATAAAATAGGTTTTTTTTTTTTTTTT
>KZ806950.1:711022-738034 GCA_000696205.2 Oncopeltus fasciatus
TTTTTAATTCTATAAATATTATATTTAGTGTCATTTAATCCTACGTAAATTTTACTAATTTTTAGTGTAAGGGAACAGAATAAAAGTCCTGGCTGGGACAGTTAGATTTTTTATTCTTATTCCCTTGCACTTAAAATTAATAATACTTAAATTTTCTCAAAATATGGCTCACATATGGTGGTTAAAAACTAACCTAGCATAAATAAAGTACACATCTTTTGCCCCTGAACTTTAATTACATAGAGAGAACATTTCAAATGAATAATAAAAATATACCAAAAACTTAAATCAAAAGAAGAGATATGTTACATAAAAAATATAACCCAAGCATTGTAAAGGATAAGGCAAATTATTGTTGGAAACAATAAAAATCAAACAAGAGAATTTGAGGCATTAGCCCATTAGTCTCAAACTAGTGAATTTAACCAAAATTCTGATCTAAGAACTAAATTAGTATTTAATAAATGGTAAGAACAAGGGAGGGACTCCAGGCATAGTGATATTTTGCCAAGTAAAATTATACCTAAATTGTCAGGAAATTTAACAATTTATTTAATAAAAATAAAAATTTTTGAATATTAATGAAAAGTTGTAATAAATTTGTTGCCGAGAACCAGCCTAGTGGGTACAACTGTACCTTCCCTCCAGCTCTCTGTGGGTGCTGATTCTTGTTAAATTTCTTATTATCTGACATGGAGGGGGTTCTTACAAAAGTTTCACTTTACTCTGGGGCTTTTTTAAGTGTGTACATATCGTGTTTTAAGTGTTTGTTTTTCACAGAATATTGTTCCATCTCTGTTGAGTCGTGTTTCGTAAAGTGTCATGTTCCTTGCAGTACTAATCACTTTCAGTTGTAAGTAGATAATTATTTAACTTAATAATTCATTTATTGAATATCTATTTAATAAGTTTGATAGCTAAGTAATTAGTTATTTTCACAATTTATTTTCTTTTTAGCCACATAATGCATCGAAAAAAAATTAGCTCAAAACCAAAAAAGGAGAAAGAAAAAGTAATGTTTTTGTTTTAAAATTTTCTTAAAATCTATTTACATGCATTCTATGAAAGAATTAATAGNAATGAATATAATTTATAATAATGTTTTAATTAGGTGCAAGTACTTCTTCGAATTTTCCAAGTACTTCTGTTCATGGTAGATACTACTTTAAAATTCTTTACTATAATAAAATTTGCATGATCATGCCCATTACACTAGATTTCTTATATTTTCAGAACCTAACCATGTACTATTGATAAAAAAAAACAAAAAATTGACGATAAAAAGTATGTTTCCCTTCATATTTCAATTGCCATTTTAAAAAATACACATGTCATAGAACAGATATCAAATTGGAATTAGAATATCAAAAAGGAAGTGATAATATTTTCAAAACTCATACATTATGATACAATTTAAATTTTTTAAATTGTGTATATAAGAGTTTATTCCCTTGGTAAGGACTTTAAATTGGACAAATAAATAATTTGGTAGAGGGGCCAATTGAAATTTTGCCAATACATAAAAAATAAACTACATTGATAACAAATTCAAATTATACGTATTGGCTGGTTCAGAAACCTGTTCTAAATACCAGAGTTGACAATCAATCTCTGGGAGGCAGGAGGCATGTGTACAAAGTTGTGGGCCAGTTACTAGCTGGTAAGGAAGGGAAAGTCTATGTAAACAGATTCTACACTAGTGTAACACTAGCTGAAGCACTATTGGAGAAAAAAACATTCTGCACAGGCACCTTTCAAACAACCTGACAAGAAAACCAGGCCCGGCCTGTTCAAAAGAAACAATAAAAAGGAGAAGTTATTTCAATGTACACAAGTGAGCAAATAGAAGGGCAAAAGGGATGCATTAGCAATTTATTTAGAATTTTCTGGGAAGTTAATTGAAACAAGGCTAAAGAGAGTTTAAAATCCATCTAATATTAGAATATAATAAAAATATGAAGGGTGTAGTTGGACAAGATCAGATGTTAGCATAACACCCTACATAAAAACCTCACGTGATAGAATTCGGGACTACATTTTTCAAATAATTTTAGTAAATACCCATTTCTTGTACAACAATTATAGAGAAACACTTCCAAATCAAATTGTTGCCTGGCCATAATTGTGCCACTGCAATTAAATATGTTACAGATGGGCAATGAATGGGTTAAAAGCAAATTAAATAATTTCTATGCTAAGGGAAAAAAATTGTAATGTTTACTCAGTTAATTAATTGAATATATAATTATATTGATTAGCTCAAAGGCAGCACATTGTGGCTATTGTCTAAGGTGTAAGAAATATATTCATATAATGCAAGAGTTTTTAAATTTTATTGGGGGAAAGTATGACAACAGTAACATAGCTATCACTGATTTTTTACTGAATTTTCAGCTATATTTCATGATATATCTCTTTCACTGGATAACTGGGTCATTCACTTGTCTGGAAAGGAAGCTAACTAATCACCCCCTAAATAAATAAAAATAAAAACAAAATACCTCTCTTCTTCAAGTTTTTCAGCCTTCTTCTGAGCTTCTTCTTCCTCCTTCCTGATTCTTTCCTCTTCAATACGTGCTCTCTCAGCTTCCTCTTCTTTTCTTTTCCTTTCTTCTTCTCGTTGCTTTTCCCAAGTTTCTTGCCTCTCCTTTCGTCTTTGTTCACGCCTTTCAGCAAGACGTTCTTTACGTACTTCATTCAAGGTCTTTTCATAAGCAGCCATCTTCTCCTATAAATGAAAGGAAACTATTTACCAGACAGCACAAATTTAGTAATGAAGTATATGTCTGTTTTAAATCAATAACACATATAAAGAAATTTATGTTAAGTATTTGTCTGGTTAGCGATGAAAAATTTAAATGTAAGAAAAAGGTTTGTAAGGATAGAAGTTTAGATATGTAACTCAGAAAGTAAAGATTACCTCAATGTAATCCTCATTTGAATCGCATTGATGTTAATTTTTAAAATGGGGAAAAGAAGACATTATTATTTTGTTATTACTAACTGAGAGTATTAGGAAATGATGGCCCCATCATCAATCACATAAGTTGCTTAACTAATAAAGGCAAAATGAAGTGCTAAAAGTAGTTATCTTCCCCCTTAGCAGGAATGTTACTCCTTTCTACTAGCCATATATATATATANATATACATACAAACACCATTTTAATATGAGGTAAATAAAGAGTATCATAGGAACTGCATACGCCAATTCCACAGATATTTAATGTTTAAAAAAAAATTTGAATATGTTTAAACCTTACTATTAATATTCTGTACTTTAGTGAATAATTAAATGTATTATAGAAAATTTATTTAGAAGTTAAGTTTTAAAATTCAATAACTTCAAGAAATAATTGTGCCTAATAATTATTACGTTGTTAAATAAATTTTTAGTTACAGATTAACTTAATTAACTCCCACCTAACTAATTTTGCAGATTTATTTATATATAAGGTCATTCAAAAAGTCCTATTGCATTATACTTTATAACTTATTTTTAGTCTAGAGCCTCTGTTCCTTGAATTCAAAACTGGACTTTAACATGATGCAAACAAGTGTTAATACTTTAAGAAAAAGTGGACTAATTTTAAGCAAGTCCTCAAAGCATTCAAACTGACTATTTGAAAATGATTCCCATCCCAAGGGATTTACCAGAGAGGGAGAAGGTTATTGATTATAAATGGTTGATGGTTAGTTGGCCGTCTCGAATATCATGTGAGAATGGTCGGGGTTTCGGCCAGGAAGAAGGGTTTCTTCCTGGCCGAAACCCCGACCATTCTCACATGTTATTGATTATAAAGGAAAATATTTTGTATAAATCATAAATATTCATAAATATTTATTGGTTTATTTTAAATTTCCCTAATGAATGTCACAAGACTTCATGAATGGCCTGGTTATATAGAAATAAGAATAATGTTCATAAAAAAAAGTATGAATTGCTTTATAGACAAGACAAAGCAAATTAATGCATTGAATATTTAAAACACATTTGACAATTGTAAGTTTGCTAGAAACAAAGAAACCAAACTAATAATGAATTATTAAATAGAAAACTGGGATGTACCCAAATAGATCTATCACCAACAAATGTCTTGCAAAAAATATAAATAAGACAACAAACAAAGCTTTAAGCATTAAATAAATAAAATTTGAAATAAAAAATATGTAAAAACTGTGAACTTTATTCAGTATAACACATACAAAAAATATATTTAAAAAATAAGAGTATTAGTTTTATACAGTGACTAAAATCACTAAATCATCTCAACTGCAAAATAGATCTGCATATTTAGTTATACATTAAAGCTATTAAAAAAAATTAATACCGAGATAAAAAAATTTAAAACTGAACATTTAATGTTGAGATAACCTTACATTCATTAGACAAGAAGTTATTTTTGTGTATTACTATTAAAAATTTATATGCATACACATACACATACGTGTCTCAACTATACAGATGAAAAAAGAAAAAGAAAAAAAAAAAAGGAATAAATCAAAATAACAAACTCTATAAATTTGATTTCGAGCAGCAAAGAGTTTCTCTAAGAAAGAATCCTTATCAACTTGTATTCGAGCTAATCTTTTACGAGTTTCCACAGCTCTTTCACGCTCCTGCACAAGTTCAGCAATTCTCCTGGCTTCTTGTTCTTCCCAAAGCATCTTTTCTTTAATCTGAAAAAATATATAAATATAAATTTTAAAGTTTTAAGGATTAGAGTTCAAAACTTTGTTTTGAAGAAAAATATTCAGGTCATATAACCAAGTTACTATGAATAGTTCGATTAAATAAATGATGAATAAACTCATTCCCAGCAATTTTTCTAAGAGTAGGGAAACTCTCCCAGAGGGGAACAATTCTGTTCCCAACTCTACTTTAAGTTAGTGGTTAACTCCTTTATTTGACTTGACCCATAAGACTGATGGATCATACCATCCCAGTTGGGGAGAAGGGGAGGGGATAAACCTTTATCAAAGCTTGGGTTATCTTGCAACTGTAGTCCTTTACCAGCACAGTGTTAACTTTTAACTAAGTCTGAATCCTTTAAGAAAGTAATATATGTTATGAGTACAAAACTGCTTTATCTACAAGGCAGAATATTTTCTTTGTCAGTAAAACTCAGTATCCATAACTCAATAATAAGGGTTCAGGTAAACCCCAATTCCTCATGGTTCAATTACTCTGCATAACTCTTAAAGTATTAAATTTAATGACACACACATATTTATATTGAGGTTCATTTTTACAAACTAAATATTCTTCCACTTCTATACTTTTGATTTCATTCAATAACAAACTAAACCATTTATTTTTTTACATTTAGAAAAAATATACTCAATTTCATTAAGAAAAATTCTATTGTGCAGAGAAAACCAAGCGAATACCTCAGCATTTTAGTAATATATTAATAAATTTTTTTCGAAATTTACATGTAATCTAAAATTATTTTATTAGTTCAAAAACTGCACAGTTTCATTGATCCAAACTAAATATTATGTCAAACTAACCAAAATATTTGCTGTGGCAAAATAATCACACTTGACATTTCAGATAATCCCCCGCCCCCCAAAAGCTCCATTTCTTTTAGACAAACAATTGATTGTTACTTAAATTAAATTTTGGGTTCACTAAAACCACCCTTCTAACTGTTTGATTTTCCTGTATAATTTTTAAAACATTTCATTTTTATTTTAATTACTCTAAATGCTGGCTGCAGCAAAAAGACTTTTTATAAGTGCATTAACATTTCAGATAATCCTCCACATCTAATTGTTCAATATCTTCGTGTGTCGCCATAAAAATATGGTTAGGAACAAATTAATTTTGTTTTATCACAGTAAGTAGCCACTTACTGTGATAAAACAAAATCACTTCAATCTCTCGTATTTTTTGTATAACTTATTCAGGAAAGACATGAAGTATTTACAGGTCAAAGGTCCAAAGAATATTCTATTTATAAAAGAAGTTTTATTCATCTGCTTTGGCAAGCATCATTATGTTTTGGAAATAAGAATTTCCAAAGGTCATTTTTGTAATTTACAATGCTTAGCTTATTTAAATCTGGAAAGGGAAAAGTATAACATATGCTCATAAAATTTTTATTTCAGTTGTTTATGATGATAAGAATTTAAGTGAATGCCATTGCCATTATTAGCTTGCTTGTTTTTATTCCAGAATTTTTGATGATTAATCTCATCTAGACTAACCAATTGTTGAAGAAACAATATAAAAATATAGAAAGTGAGGAAAATTGACACATCTCGAAACATCGCTCAGGAACTGAACATTGATCATAAAACACATTACTGAACAATTTGAATAAAACTGGGGATGTCAAATAAAGCTTGGTACTAGTGTACGACAAGAATTTAAAAAAAAAATTGAATGAACACTAATTTTGAATGAAATCAAGCCATTTTTGATTGTGGGTATTAAAAATTTGATCACGTATGACAACATGTAAAAACTTAATGGTTAAAACCAGGAGAAGCTTTACAAACAGTGTCAAAGCCTAGACTGATGCCAAGGAAAATGATGCTGAGTGTTTGGTAGAATTTAAAAGGTTAATCATGAAGGGCTCGAACTTGGTAAAACCATTAATTTGACTACTTTTACCGATTATACAATTGAAGCAGTTGATTCCAGAAAGATAGCCAGAATCGATCACTAGAAAGGGTGTAGTTCTTCATGATAACACGAGACCACACGCTCCTTTAGTAATTTAGCAAAAAATAAGAGAGCTTGGCTGGGAAGTTTTGGTATATCCAAAGCATAGGCCAGGACTTTGCCCCATCTGACTAGAATTTGTTTTGTTCTTTGCAGAAAAAACTTTCTTAGCGGTCTAGAGCTAGTATTGAATGTGGCTAGTACAAATAATTATACTTTGTTTTTTATTCTGAAATATGAGAACTTCTACACTGTATGAAATAACGGTTTTACAAGCAAAGTAGCAAAGTTCGTAGTTTTACGAACAAAGCAATACAAAAATAAGACCCGAGTTTAAATTTGAATAGAAAAAAATGCAAATTACATTCATTACATTAAACTGCTTTTTCAGGTATTGCCCACTCCAGATGGTCAGATCCTGCTAAACAATGAATTAGCATTTCATAATTTAGAAACTGCTTGCCAAATTTCATTAGACAAACTCAAAATTGTGGCCTATAGAGCATGCACTTATTAAAATAATTTTATTAGGTGCAAGAGTGAATATTGTTCATAAAATAGTCAAAGAATAATTCATGTAGTTAAATGATCAAAACTTTATTCAGCCTAGGAGAAACAAAAATAAGTGGTGGCATTTACTGAACGTACAAATGAAACAAGAAAGATTATGGTTTGTAAAGCAGACTGGTACAAATAAATGGCAAAAAAAGTAAGAACAAAAATTAGAAAATCCACATGCGACAGTTTCTGGCGTTCCTCGGGCCTTGGCCATTTCTTTGGTTTAAAAAACAGTGTTCACAGCTCCAGTAAATTCCACCAAAGGGAATGCATCCTATCTGGTTCAAGATATCTGCTTCACAGCTAAGTGGAAATTTTCAAATCCGGTAATTTCTTGAAATGCCATAAATAATTAATTTTGAGAAGCAAGATTTGACAAATGATTTTGGGAAAATTTCTATAGTTTAAACCACCATATAAAACAATAAAATTTAAACTAAGAAAGCAACAGGTCACTTTAATGTGAAGGGATGGTAGCATAGGTCTGTAATAGCCTTATACGATGGCGGTGGTAGCTAGAAAAGGGTCACTGTAAGGGGAATAATGTGAAGAGGGGGTTAAAAATGGAGCACAACTGAGTTATGGAAGTGCATTGTCGAGCGCTCTAGCAGAATTACTTACTAACTCATTGTATATGCTGATAAGTATAGATAATGAGTTTGAACAAATATCTGAACAGTAAGTTCGAGAGAAATGAGGTTTTGTGAATAACTGCTTTAACAATAACATAATAATGAGAAAGAAGAAGGAATGGAACCTAATTTCCCTTCCCCATGCCAAAAAATTCCATCTCCTGATGAACTCCTGTGTGAAGGACTTAAAATGGAAAATAAACTATTTTCAACATCCTCTAGCTTAATAGCTAGAGTTAAAAGTTTAATAACTTATTTAAGGGGATTCAAAACACGTCAGTTTCCTTATAAGTTTATTATCTTCCTTCTTTGGCAGAAATTTTTCCTGTTCTAGCAACAGGAAAAAAAAATTTTTTTTCTTTTGCATTGTGAAGCCTAAAATGTGTTTTTAGATTTAGAAAATAATAGTTAACTAATTACTAAATACTAGGAATATTTCAGTCATATATTTACTATATATTAATATTTTTTTACATCCAATTTCTCATAGTAATTTATAACGCAATTCTAATAAACTTTTCAAATACATAGTTTATATTTATTTGATTAATAGTGAACATAATATAATCATTCAAACTTTAAAAAAAAAAAAAAAATGTTTATGACTATTAAGTGATTTTAGTTGGGGTTCAGTCATAAAAATGTGAACTTAAGGACAGGACGTCCTCTCTCGTNTACTCTAGCCGTAAGGGTGTAAAATAATACTTTCTAATTATAGTTCTAAAATAAATAATTCAAGATTTAAATTTTGTACGTTTAGTTTAAATTCGTCTTATCAGACCAATTTTAAAAAGAACATTAGATACAATAAGATCATTAACATATCTACAAAATAGACACCTGAATATTTAAATGAAATATAGAACAGATAAAGATTAATTTTTAAACTAAATGATTACCCAGATGGAATTATAGGAAAAGAAGTACACAAACATATCCACAATTCATAAATCACAAAGATACCCTGATAAAAAGGAAAAAATATAATATTTTTAAATGTATTTTTTTTTAAATGGTAACCATACATAACAATTCTGTTAGCATAAATAAAAGTTCCTTGGAGTCATTTTTATAAAGGTACACTTTTGAAAAGAAGAATAAAAATTATTAATCCCCCACTAACAACATTTTTTGAAGAATTATTAGAATCAATTTAGTTCCCTGTTTTCTATTTTAAGAATGAAGTACATTTAATATGAGCAAATTGGAACAAAATCGTTACCTGCTTATCTCTAAAGCTTTGTTTAAGAAGAGGAATTTCTTCTAGGCGTTTGGCTCTCTCAAAGTAATCAACTTTCTTTTCTTGGGATTTCAATTTCTGCTGCATTTCTCTCCTTTCTTTCTGCAGTTCTTCTGCTTCTCTGGCAGCGATTTGTTCAGCATCAAGTTTCTTCAATTCCTTGAAGTTAGAAATAAATAAGTATGAAAAAATAATAGTTCAAAAAATTAATTGTATCCATTATTTCATTTAATTTAATTATAAGCAGTTTTCATGTAATTTGCTAAGTAAGAAAAATAAGTACTTCTTCGTCTAATTTTCGCAGGATTTTCTGTCCATGCACAGTCTGAGAGATTTGCTGCATCTTTTCCTTAAAATGTCTATCCTTGATCTGCTGAATTTCACTTTCATGGCGTTTCTTTTCTCTTTCCTCTCTTTCTTGATCCAAGCGACGCTTTTCAGCAAGAGCTTGTTGGCGTGCTTGCTCTTCAGCCTTTTTCTGCTCTTGTTCTTCCTAAAAATAATTAATATAAAAAAATATTAGAACAAAAATAAATACAATAACATTAATGAACTATTTATTTTCCTTAACTGCTTACTCTAACAGTATTGAGACGTTCCAAATATTCTTTTCTATCTTCAATGATTTTGTGCCTAGCAAGAATCCTTTGGTGCTCCATAAACATATTATCGGTATAATACTGAACCAGCTGTAATCTGATATTGTCCTTTTCAGCCTATTAAAAAATAAAAACTATTATAAATGCACAAAATAAATATAAATTTGAGAGTGAGAGAGAGAGAGAGAGAGAGAGAGAGAGAGAGAGAGAAAGAGAGAGAGAAAGAGAGAGTAAATATGAATTTAGCATTATAATAAAAATAAAAAATCCATGATTTTCGAATTTTAAGACATTTCTTTGAGAGAGAAAATCATGCAGTTCCAAATATATACAAGCAACTATTTAAAAGCAGGTTCTACCAATAAACAGAGCCTTCAAGACAGATTGAGGCCTATAGGTATTTTGGCAGGTCAGACTAGTATATTCCTTCCGTATTCCTAATTCCTTATGCAGACTAATTTTCTGAACTAAATTTGCTTGCGGTCAGCTTCTATAGGGCCAAAATGCATAATTTCTTTCGCCAGACCCATTGTCCCGCTACTACTACTGACAGGGCAAAATGAGCGACAGACACTAAGTAAATTGAGAAAATCCTCTTATAAAATTAATTCCATAATTGATGTTATTTTAGTTTTAAGAAATAATGAAAAACAAGATGAAAATAAGAACAGCTATTGTGGGATTGCATGCTATTAATAATTAAATTAATACTGTATTATCCAGAGGCACTATAATCAGTTTTCCCTTATGATTTATACATTGAATGGTGTTTTTTTTTTTTACTTGATAATTTTATTTGGTGAATTCTCTTCAAGTTCTATATATTTTTTCCAAATTTTATATTGCTTATATTGAATGTGCACAGACTATCCCAAAACACCTCTATTACAGAATAGAACAACTACATACACCTGATTATGTTACGTCCCATAGCTTTTATTTATTTATTTTACCAAAGTATAACTTAAAAAAATTTACTTTGGTAAAATTTAATTTATTTGTTCACCAAATATTTATTAAATAATAATTAAATAAATAAAAATGCATATTTATTAAACTGGGCAACAGTACATAAGAAAATAAACAAGTCACTGAAAATAATTCAATAATTAAAATAAATACTCAATCTACCTTATTTGCATTAGGATTAATGATTTGTATGCTCTTAGAAAGAACATTCGCCATATTTATCAGCTGAGTACGTAGCTGATCACTAGGCATAGTCTGGAGGACAGGGCCATCTTCCCGTCCTTCTCGAGGAGATTCGGAGAGATCAGTCCCAAAATGAACACAACCGGCACCATGGTCAATACGAATCTAGAGAAAATAAATAATCATTTGAATCTAAGAATAAAAGAAGCTTAGACTTAATCTGGAGTTAAATTTTGAGTTTATATTAAAATCATAAAATCGTTCACGTAGGCTTCGTCGGTCGTCAGATGTATTTACCATTTCATCTTTCGGGTTGGACCGAGTCAAATTGTTGTTATTTGCCGAGCTTTCGCACATCATGTGATGGCTTCTTCAGGGCTGAAAAGAGAATGAGAGTTGTAAAGAGAGATTTTTTTTTTTTTAATCAAAAATCTCTCTTTACAACTCTCATTCTCTTTTCAGCCCTGAAGAAGCCATCACATGATGTGCGAAAGCTCGGCAAATAACAACAATTTGACTCGGTCCAACCCGAAAGATGAAATGGTAAATCATAAAATCATCATAATTATTAGCTGATAAAAATTTTTATCAATATTTAATTGAAATAATAATTAATTATAAAGAAAATCATTAGTTAAAGATAAAAATTAAATAACTACAGCAATGATATAGCTAGTTTTATTACTTTTCAAGAGTTAAAATGACTAAATACCTGCATATCGTTGTGTCTGACACAGTCAACAAGTAAGCGCTCCAAATGAAAAGGTGTTGTAAAAAGAGCTAATTCTAACAGTCTATTGAAATCAATTGTCTGATAGACTTGTGAAACTTGACGTATCAATTTCACAAGAGTTACATCCTGCAATAAGAAAAGAAATAACACTTCAGATAAAAATTTAACAAAGTTTCAGAAGCAATATTAAACCTACCAAAATAAGACTACAAAACAAAATTATAGGATACATATGAAACTCTGGCACCAAAAACCCTCCATTTTCAGATCTTCATTGCTAATAATGTATTATATTGATTCAAAATTAATAAAAAAGAGTAAAAAAAAAATAGTGCAACCTAATTATATGGTTTCAATCCTTCCTCATAATAAAAATATTGGCTTTCTTCCTGAGATAATTAGCAACTATTTGACAAATAACTATGTTAACATTATCAAGGAGCTTAGGTACATACCACTGGGCACCAATGGGATGACATTTCCTTGGGGATCGAATTCCCAGGGACAACACTCACACTTGCGTTGTAGTTTTTCTATCCTGAAGAATAGCAGGTTTTTCTATCAGCCAGGAATGGCATTCTGTTTGAGGGAAGATCCTCAAAGAAAAATCCTGGTCCTCCAAGGATTGTCATTTGAACAACCAGCACTTTATCTATGTAAAAGCTGCCTTATGTCTAAATAGTACTATTTATTATTATTATAGTAATACAGAGTTAAAAAACATTTTCTGGAAATAGACTCAGCAAACAGACAAGAACATTACACATTGAAACTCAGAATGAGCAAAGCCTTTTCAACAAGAAATTGGAGCTCCAGAAATTAATGGAAAGAATGAAGATTGACCTGGTAATACTGAGTGAGACCAAGATCAAAAGAAAAGGTCAGGGGATGATGGGAAAGTACATCCACCTTTGGAGTGGAATGTAAGCCGAAACGTCGGCAGATAACAAAAATACACTTTTTTTTTTAATTTTATTTTTTGAAACAACCTTGACCGAACCTAACAAAAATTATCTACCAGATCTATGTATCTTTCCGACCATCTTAACATACATATGTGTCCTTTATTCAGTCTGATCAAGATGGCATTAGCTCTTGGGCTGAGTTGCGCCTCAATCCAGATAAGTCCAAGGATATTGTTATTGGATCCAGTCACATCCTGAAATCTCCCCCACCCCTCCCATTTTCTTATCAATTGACAACTATTCATCTAGGTACTTCAGTAAACAGCCTCATGTCAGCATTGACCAATCCTTATCATGGAAACCCAGCATATCCAAAATCACCCGTAGTTCTATCTCCATCCTTACTCTTCTACCATTCCCTTCACGCTATTCCCCAGAACATTCATAAACTTCTAGTTTCTTTTTTTGTTCACTCCCATTTTGACTATGGTTGCGCAGTGTATGGTGGTTTGACTGTAGACATTGAAAGAAAACTGAAGCGATTAATAAATTGCTTCAATAGGTTTATATTCAGGACCCCTAGGGATTCACACTTAACAAGCTACTTCACCGAGCAGCAATGGTTATATCTCTCTTTTCTACGTCTCCTTTCTTGGTAGATTCCTCTGGCAAACCATCCACTCTCTAAGTCCTTATTACATTTTCGAACTTCTGACCTTTAAATTCTCGATTCATACTCATACAACATATATGTAAGACATATATGCCCTTCTCAAAGCCTTGTCACCTTTAATCGTTCCTTCCTCTCCCAAGCAGCTTCTTGTGGAACTCTTCCATCCTATATTTCACTCTTGCAGTATTTATTTCCTGCCTTTTAACCTGTCTCATTTCCAAGTAGGCTCAGTGAGTACTCTCAATCACTTATTTCTTTACTGTAGTTGCTGTACTTAATATTTGGTTTTATAATAGCAATATTCATTTTATACGTATTTTATTTTAACAGACCAAATAAGCCTTCACATGTGAAAATTTGGGGGACTTCTGCCCCAAAATAAAGTTGCTTTTCATTAATTCAAAAGCAGAGTGTAGAGCATTGACAGATACAGAAAAAAAACAGACGCAAGCGCATGTGTATCTACAGGCCCATACTCTTATGCACCCCACATATGGGATGTTGATATCAGAGATAGCGAAGAAAATTTAATTAGGCCTATGTATAGAAAAATAAAACAATTCAGACAGCAAAGGACTATTAAGCTCTGAAGCAACTGAAACTGGATGATAGCAACAAAGAAATGCTATGAATATCTTTTCTATAAACAGTTAATATTGAGTAGAAAACCTTCAAGAATACAGTTGTTAGGAAGGCTTTGCAGGCCCCCATATTTTTACCTTATAAAACCAAAGATGTTAACTGAGCTTTTTCATGCCAACTATTAGTTGAGTTTCATAGAGGGTTGAGAAAGATAATAAATTGAAAATTGTTGATTTTTAAGGCAAATCTTTATTAAACATAATAGAAATGAAATCTAATTTTCTAACATTTTTTTAAAAATGCTTTTATAAATAACATAAAATAAAAAATATATTTTGACTATAATTAGAAGGGATGAGCTTCCCTTTCTTTTTTCTGTCTGCCTAAATCCAGCCTTAATGATCTTATTTTTATCCTTTTTGGTCTTCAAGACTAGTAAGATCTTAGTCTTTACTCTTATACAAGTCTTTCTTTATTTAAACTTAGTAAATTTGCCTAGTTCATATTTAAAGAGACCTCAAATTGTGACCAATAAAGTGGTGACAGATCATACCTACATATGCATACTTTTTTTTTTGTTAATCTGCTATGATTTAATAGCGGCAATGTCCTCACTATTTGTTAAAAGAAGACAAACCTGTAAAGGAGGAATATATTGTTCATCTCCTTGTAACTGTGATGTAACAGCATGAACCCTCTTGCAAAGAGTAAGCGGGTTGAAGTCTACTTCAAGACATTGATAAAGTTCTTGAAGTTGAGGTGAAGCCAATTGTACTACATTCATGCGAACCTATAAAAATAAAGAAATTAGTTTATTAACTTGTAAAAAAAAACATTAGAAAATAAACAGTTTTTTACTCATAAAATTACATATATAATTTACTTTTTATTTCTTCCCCCCCCCCCATACAATTAAAAATCCTTATTAATATAAATGTGACTGTGTATATGCCCCTCTTAATATATTTAAAGCTAAATCCCTGAACAGGTTTAGTTGAGTGAAAAACAAAAAAGCAATATGATTTGCAAAACTCAGGACTCTGTCTAAGAAGGGCTTGATTTCTGTCTCTCATGGTTAACCTAAAACCAATATGCATGGTTAACCTAAATATTTAAAAATCATGCATAACTACACTGTTTTTCGCTGCCAAGTTTTCCACCATAGCACGAGTCATTATGAGTTAGTGAAGGATTTTTATGCACAAAAGCTGGGTAAAAAAACTAGGATATATATGTATAAATTATACTATTTTGTTTAAAACATTCAAAATATTTAGATAGAGTAGCTCAATATTGAATATTCCTGCTCAGGAATTACACAATATTATTGAATTTAAAATATGCTAAATGTGTGAACAAAAAAAATTTTTGTTTTATTAAAAAATGTACTTAAGTAACATGTTCAAAAAGAAAATGTTTTAAAAAAATTATATAAAATTAACAGAATTTTTCATTAAGTTAGAAAATTATCACAAATCTGCTACTGAAGATGGTGTGCTACCAAAATCCACAACCATGTATCGCTGAAAAATTTTAGTAAGTTATATCTTCAATATATATGTGGCTTGTTTTATATTCTTTTTATTAAAAATCTTACAGAACAATTTTAAAATGTAACTTACCAAATCCCTGATAAGAGAAGCTCTTGTTGGAGGTTGTTGAAGTGTAAGTAAGACAGCCAGCCTCTGAGCTTTCTCAAGAGGTGACTTGTCAGTCTCTATAAATCTGTCAAACTCAGGATGGGCTGATGGCAGAGGTATTGAGAGAGTAGCAAGAAGGACACAACAAGCCATTCTGAAAATATATAGTTAAGTCAGATCAAATAAATATATAAATGAAATAATTCACAAATCTAGAGTGCATGATTTTTTTTAATACATGAAGTGATATGTGTGTGTNATCAACTACTTTTACTTGAAGAAAGTGGTTATTCTAAATGAAAGTTATTTCCCTAGTATCTTTTTCTTAGGCAATATATGTGTATCAGCTGGCATCAACGATCTACCCTTGGTCCATTATATTACTATAATAATCATATATATATATATATAATGAAACACTCACAGCTGCGATATATAGTAATCAAGAACAGGTGGGATAGATGGTGGATGGATTGTTCTGAATAATAGGGAGGGCTTCGTGTATCTTGTTCTTGATACCTTTTACCCCGGGAAAATATTTCATAACCAAGGAGAAGTCATAGCACTTACTCACTTATTACAAAACTCCTCCCCCAAAAATGAATTTGTTATTTGTAAGCTAAATAATACAGTTAATTTAGCCAACAAACAGTTAAATCACAATAGAGCTAGGCATTTAAAGAAACTTAGCTCTCTTTACATCCAACTTTTTAATAACAATCTGGATGTGAGTCCCAAGGCCATCCAGTACTTCTCCCTCATTTCTTGGTGAAAAACCCGACCTGGCAACAATCTTCTATCTCCCAGTCTAACCATCAGCAAAGTGACATAACCACATATATTCCCCTCTTGGAAGAACCCCATGAAAGCTGAACAAGAATGCACTCACTTTGATAGCTATTTTATAAGAACTCCTGTCAACTTATTTTTCATATGTATTTATAGAGTAAATTAAATTTACACTAATATATAGATTAAATACTAGTTACTAAGTTAGTTGAATAATGAGGAGAGTTTATTAGCAAATTTAAGATTTTTTAAAGGAAAAAATGCTGTAGGTTTTCAACTTTGTTTTTTATAAACTTAAAAATAAGGATTTGGGTATATGGAACACATACACACACAAAGGCAAGTGAAGAGTTTTACCTTTGAAGCTCTTCAGATGTAATGTTTTTCTTCATGTCTTTTGAAAGTTGGAAAAGTTTAAAAAGAGCAGCGGCATTAAAAAGATAATAACCAGCCTTCCAGAACACCATAGACAATTTCTGATAGTAGTTGGCCATAGTTTTAGTGACTGGAGGTTTCTTTGACATATTCATCAACCCATGAATATCCTCGATTGCTTTGTAGGCTTCCTAAAGAAAAGAAATATGTACAGTACTATTATCACTAAAGATGAGACTATTTATACACTTAACAATATTAGAATAGAGGTATTATATTAAAAAAATATTATAATTCATTTTATAGGGAGCATATACTGAATATGTGAAGTACTAGCCTGTATCTTTACTGAAAGAATAACTGGTTATAACAAAAAAAAATTGTATAAATTTTTTTTTTGGTATTTAATCCCCCATAAATTTTAACAATTTTTATTCCTCTCCCTTGCACTAAAATTGAAAAAATTGTCCAAAAAAAATTGTTTAATACTGTCAACTTTTTGTTATCACTACAAACCAACAGAGATCCTTATAAAATAATCAATATGAGTTTGTAGAAGCTAGATTCAAATTAAACATTTACCAAGGGGCACTCAGTCAGCAGAGAGGATCTGTCTGAGTCTCTTAATTCTGACTCTTTTTATTCAAGTCCTGCCCTGGGCAAGTTTTATTGAGAAATAAAAGCTTACCCTTAGTCATGTTTATTAATATGGACACCTGCATATAGACCATCTATCTACATGACCCTAAATGTTTGAAAGGGAGGTAAATTTTTAAAAAGAAAGAAAAGAAAAAAACAATTTCCTAAACATAAATTTCCAGGAAATTTGAATATAGACAAATAATTGATCAATTACAAGGTGCTAAGACGTAAAGTTGTGCTACTCTGCTTTCCAGAATTGTGATGTGAATAAAAGTGTCATTACAAAGCTTCATCCCAACAATGTGCCTAGTAGTTGGTGCACAGTAGTATTCTACTGTGCAGAGAAACCAGCAAGCTACTTCTTACTGACTTCAAACTTAATTAACTGGCCTTCTTTATTTAACCATTTTAAAAAATAAACAGTGAAACTTTCCATTTTAGTAATATACACAGAAATTGCCCTAAGAGGGGTGTAAGTTAGTGTACGTACCAAGTAATGTGATGTTAGACTGTCAGGAGCTGGGTGGCTTCAGACCAATTTGAATAATTTGAAGAAATTTTTATTTGTGAATCTAAAATTCACTCTTTTTTATTATTTGACTTACAATTTAATTCTTAACTTTTGTTACTTTTGGTGGAATAAAAACCAGCAGTGCTTCTTTTGATCCCAAGAGATGACTACAAAATTTATTACAAAAGAGAAACCCTAACCACTGTTTACAGTTAGAATTAGCTCCGAGTCAGCTATCCCCCCTTGTGATACATTTAAAACTTCAACACTTAACAGTGCATAAAATTGGCTTTTGTTTTTTCATAGGAATACCTATTATGGTTTGCTCATATTGAAGTTGTATTTTTCTTAACACGGGTAACAATGTAAATTATTATTTAATAGACTATTATTATTACTATTACAGGAAATTTAGGAGTAGATGTCATTGAAAATATTGCTCAGGTGATGGACAAAACAATAGTTGATAAATTCTACAAATATTTTGACCAGGGACTAAAACAAATTCGCAGTGAATCTGAGAGTAGCATATCTTAAGGTTTCATCAGGGCACTCAGGGTTAAAAAATCAGAGAACTTCACTGGACTATGCAGTAGCAGTGGTGCTAAAGCTTTTTATTAAGTAGTAATAACTCTTTGGTTTTGGAACCTGTTTTAGTAGACTGAATAAATTAGCCATTTCTGTAAATAAGTAGCTAAAATTGAAAACTGCTTGAGACCAATCATTCTAAACCTTCACTGCCAGGGTAGAAGAATACTATTAAATATGAGACAATGCAGCTGAAGTTTACTGAATCATGTGCCACTAAAACACTTACTCATAGAGAAAAAAAAGTGGATGGTCAGTTTTTTATAATTTAAACAATCTGTCATAAGAAGAGTATGCCTATAATACAGGTGAATTAAAAGTAGGACACAGAAGTGTATCACACCTTGTGCCTAAAAAGCATATTTAAATAAATTTTATAAGTGGATAGCCATTTCCTCAGAATTTTTGAATGTACAAATCTGTCCTGCTTACTGAATAATATTCCCATTACTATCTATGGAGAAATTGATGCTTGATTAAGTATCAATTTCTCCATAGATAGAACTATGCCTACTTTTTCATTAGTCTCTCATCGCGTCATAGGGAAAATCATTCTAGGTGCCAACTTCCCCTACCTAGGCAGAACAGCAACAGCTCACCTATTGGCTAGAAATGACTGAAAGGGAGTCCATGCGGTGCTTTCAATACTTCCTGATTGTTACAAGCAATAGGGTAATTAATATCTAACTTAAAACCCAAGAAGGTCACTCAAAAAGTAAAGTATATGGACTAAGTGAAGTGATTTCTTGCTACTTGATGGCTTCAGATTCCTTTAAGAAATAATATAAGACTATATATTTTTTATTTATTTATAAAAATTAATGTAAATCATATTTTACTTTATTATTTGTGAATTATTTATTTACTATTGGCAAATTATATTTTTAGTTGTATTTTTTACTTTGTTTGTTAATTGGAGATTTAAGAACCACTTCAATCCAATAAGGCAATTATTGAAGTATCACTTTCAAAAACTGTTATACTTAACTAATAGCATTAAAATAAGAATAAGTATATATCTCTTAAAATACATACTTGCCAAAGTTCCATTTGAATTGCTGAGTCCAACTGTACCAGTCTTGTTTCTAAATTATACTGTTGAGTTTCAGGTTTATTTAAGCTTACATTAGCTACTTGCACTGGTAATTTACTAATATCTTCCAAATGTTTTCTCAATTTATCACACAATTTTCTGAATTCAGTTTTTCGGTTATATTTCAAACAGAAGTTAAATGCCTGCAAAAACAGTTTGCATTGAAATAAATAAAGGCCTGTCAAACTGTAAAAAATTAACATGATGACAATTCATAAAAATTGTAAAAGAATACTCTACCATACGAGCAATATCATGGTACAAAGTTTCACAGTGAGCATTTGTTCTGAGGAGTTCAAGACACTGACAATATGATTCCCAAAGGAATTTAACCCAGGGTGTTAAGATAGTTCTGTCACTCCTATCTTGGGCATCTTCTCCACTAACAGCACTAAAATGAACAGCATTTTAAATAAAAAATAAATCAATCTTCAATAAAATTATACAATATAAATTTAAAATAAAATTGAAAGATATATCACAAACGAACCAGCATAGACAATTCTAAATCTCACCCAACATTACCAATTGATTCAATAAATATACCAATTGATACAATAAATTCAATGAAGTTTAAAAAATAAAGGGATGAAAATAATATATACTTGTAAGCCTTTAAAATAATAGAAGCACTATTACGTGTACATAAAACACTTCATTTCTTAATTAAAAATTTATCAATATACAGGCACACACATGTACAAGTACATGCGTACACACACATATAGAGATTTATTTAATATATATTAGTTACCATTTTTTTTTAACAGTCAATTATATAAATAATTATGATATTCTAATAATTGTATATATTTTAATATCAATTTTATATAAACATGAAACCACATAAGATAATATATATCTTTTATTGAATTATTTTGGAAATGAGGTTAAGTTTTTTGGTTAATGAAATAATGATTTAACACAAATCAGGTGAAATAAACACTTATTTTATCAACATTTACTAATAAAAATTTAAAACTTGATTTGCTTAGCAACTAGGAAAAAAAAGTATTAGAAAATCATTATTGGGATAATATAGAATTATTTTTGCTATGTAACAATTCAAATATGGAAAGCATTTTTTAACATAAAACTTACATGCAATAATTAATAACACAGTGAAAAAAGTTATGAATTTTGATTCATAATTTTGAAATAAATTAATACTATGTTTCCATGATGTTCTGCATTGCTCGAAAGAACAATTTTTTAATGTTATAAATACTATTTTTAGAAAATAATGCAATAATTTGAGGATAAGATCCATTGAATTATGGGAAGCCATGCTTTTGATTTTTGAGATCACAGAAAGATTTTTAAAAAGAATGTGCATTTTTTTTTATACATATCAAATTTTCATTGTTATTATTTAATTATTCAACTATTTTCAGATAAATGAAACATTAATTTATTTAATACATTACACAAATATTCATTCTATATTACCCAAAATGTTTTGTAATCTCATACTTAATTAACATCAGAATTTATGTAGAATTATAATTAGAATTTAGATAGATAATTTTTGACTGAAGGAAATAACTTGATATGAAAACTTTTTTTAACAATATCATCAATATGAGCTATAGAAACCTGAAGAGCTTCCATTCATTTTTGTTTTCCTTCCTGATGGTGACCTGAACATCCGAGTCAAATAAGTCAAAGTGAGGTAAGTCAAGTATGTAAAAGTGTTAAGTCAAGTTTATTACCAAGAGTAAATAATTTATGAACTATATGAGTATAAATTTAATATTGTCAGGAAGGGAAATTAATATTATGGTGTGAAATTTCAGAATTATATCTAGATTCAGGCTTACATTTTAAACTTAAATTTTATTTCTTCTTCAACATTTTTTTATTGTCAATTTAATTTTTTCTACAATTATTTATTTGAGTATTTTTTAATTAATTCAATCAAAAATGTATTTATATAATTAGATTTTATAAGGGGTATTATTAATATTTGTATAACTTCATTGACTTCATAAATTTTTGTATTTTATTACCTTTCCACAGATAATAAATTTTTTTTAAATAGTATTTTGGTCTAGATTATGACTGTATTATGAAAACACACACACACACGCGCGCGCGCGCACGCACACACACACACACACACACACAAAATATCTTATTCATTAATATCATTATCAATTAAATGAAAAATTATTTTCAGTCTCATAATTTAACTAAAATTCCTATCTCATTTTGAGAATGGAACTAGTATAATTGTGGGGTAAAAATTTATTTACAACAAATATTACATTAAAATTAACATTATTAATACTAAAATAAAAATAAAAAATAAAAGGGCGGAGGAAGTAAATTAAAAAGGGATGGACTAACAAAACATTACGGATAAAATTAGATTATGCACTGTTTGTAGATTATACACAGCTTTCTATCATATTATTATAATCCTAGTAATTTTATATTACTGGCAATAATTTTTATTCTAAAATTTGTCTATTTAAATGTTGATGATCAAAATCCCAACACCTTATATCATCATCTAAAGAACCCCCTCCTTTTTTTTTGCTATGGATTGGTCTTTGCCTACCAATAAGGAGCTAGGCTCAATACTGCTTAAACTTTGGACCATCATCATAACATCAAGTCATGCTATAAATTAAAAACAAAACAGTACTTAAACATTGCTTGAAGCTTGAGTGTTGAACAAGAAATACAGAAGTTTGCAAATGTAGTTGTCCCTTGAGTTATTCTAAAATTAATCTGATATGGGTCTGTCCCACATAGTGTAAAACTAAAATATACAATTATTTCAAACTAACAGATTCTATTAAAAAAAAAAAAATTCTATTAAACTTCATCCACAAGCATAATATTCTGAAGAAATAGTCATTAAGAAGGTAATCAATAAAGCAGACCACAAATTTGGCTAATTAAAGTCCCAGAATCTAAAATCACAGAAAGATTTAATCTAAGAAATCGCAAGGGATTTTTTAGATATAAAAGCATTTCTTTTATAGTATAATTGCAGCTGAATTTCAGAAAACTATTATAACTCTTAACAGGGTCTTTGTTTTTGATTATGTATTTATGATAAAAAAAACAAAAAATAAAAAAAACACAGAATACTAATTTAACACATTTTACAAATCAGACTGGTACCAGAATATTACAGAAATGTGTGTTAAACTGAAAAAATGTGAATAGTTTATTGCTCTATTTAACAAGGGCACGGGTCAGGCAAAACAGAATTCACAAAAAATGACCAAACAAATGCATTACAGTTATGATTATTCCTAGGGAAAATGAATTATTATTAAAAGCAACAGTCATGACCTTCAAACCATTTGTGTAATCGCTTCACAGGCTATTCAAAGTGGTCTTACTTAAAATTGAACCTACTAAAAACTTCTGGTGCCTTCTGGCAAAAACATAAAATATAAACTAATGTTACCAAAATAAGTTTTAAGGTTTCAGAGGTTATAAATATTGTTCAAATATTCAAAACATCCAGTAATGCAATACCCCTATGCAATAATGAAAAAGAGAAGATCTCCATGCTAAATTGAAATGCCCTATTATTATTGCAGTAAATAAATTTCACTAATTATTGATTATTACTATGTGGTATTTAACCACAATCATTTAATCCTTAAGTTCAAGGAGACAAATAATTACATTAATCTAAAAGAGAAAGTGGGTTCTAATTTAGGCTACTTATGAATATTTGGATACTTAAAATTAAAAGTCATATAAATCCAGTAAAGCAATTATTCTCATTTCCTTTAACTTTCATTAAGCATTTAAGAAACAATTTTTTTTTTATTTAGACAATATTATTAAAAACTGACTATTCACAAGAAAATTCCTTACTACAAAATTATTTAAATATTTCATGAAAAGCAACATGAATTCCAGCACAAAGAATGAGGAAATATAATATTGCTTATTTAAAAAAATGTAAATTGCAAGTATTACACAAAGATCATATCACTGCCCTGAATTCATTCAGAGTTGCTTGTCTGAAAAGAAGATTTGGATTCAATTTTGAGAAAATTATGAGAAGCTGTCATTGCCAAAAGCATTTACAAGCTTAATGAGACCCAAGACTGCTCTTTCTTAGGATATTCCTTTATAAACCATGGATAAGCTTTGTAGATAGATAGACGTTGCCTGCTTTTTTTAAAATAAATAAATGTCTATTCTATAATCTAATGAACAGAAGGAATCTTTATGACAAGAACTATCATAAAGGCAATTACAACCTTTAAGGAAATTTTTGTTATTTACTTTAGGGTTGTTTAAAATCCAATGTCAGTCAATGATTTTGACACAAACAAACAAATTTTTTTGTCTTAAAAGAAAAATATCAGACTCGGTGAGATGTTCCCATATAGCAGCTAACACAATAGTTTAGTCAAGAACTAATTTCATTATTAAGACACACTTCAATTCCACGAAGAAGATAAATGTCTCTGGATAATTAAGGAGATGTAATCATGACTGAAGCAATTACTTTTACCACTTTACTCACAGCAAAACATATGATTGGGTCACTGAATACCAAGCCAACACTTCAGAAACCAAATACTAATTTGAAAATAAAAAAATATGCTTAGACAAAAAAAAAATGGGAATATTGCAGATAGGATTATTTTGACAAAGAAAAACATTAGAGCTTAGCTTAGCACAAGGATCCATGGAGAACTTCTTAACCTGACACTCCCGGTTTGAGTATTACTCTTGGCACAGACTGGCTAAGTGAAATTGTTGTAGTTCTTTTTTTTTTTAATATTTAATATATCTTTATTTGTTACACTCAGTTATTAACAACTTGTAATTTCATGACATAGAGAAATATAAAAAAATAAATTATAAAAAAAATTAAAAATAACAATAAAATAAATAAATGAACATCGCTGTGCAGGGAGAAGAGGCCCATCAACCCCATTCCAAATAATTTTTATTTTTAATTGGAGTCCAATGACAGGGATTGGGCATGTTGATTAGGACAAAATTGGAGTTTACAATGGAAGAGCTTAAAGCGGATGGGGACGAGATCTTGGAAGAAAGGAATATTAAAGTCGTGATGAAGGGTATAGTTGGACACATAATATGGAGCGTTAGCAATTATTCTGAGCATTTTGGATTGAAAGAAAGGTATTCATTGGATATTGGAAGGCTTAGTGGCACCCCACAGTTCTGCACCGTATTTCCAAATTGGTCGTATTATGGTCTTGTAGATGGTCAGTCTGTTTTCTATTGTGAGCTGTGATAAATTGTTGTAGTAAGGTTATTATGTCTAGCCAATAAAAAAAAAAAGAACAAAAAAAAGACAATCACGCAGGAGCTATGTAATCTAAGCAAATTTTCCATGTTTCTTTAAATATAAATAAATAAGAGTAATAACAAAATATCTTATAAGCCTAAGAGAGTAATGAGCATATAAGGTATGATGACTTAAGTATGCTTTAGATTGACCAGAAAAAAAGTAGGGAACGTGGTCACCCATCTTATTTACATTAGTAAATTTATTTCTTATTATGCATTTGTCATAGATGTGTTATAGAACAAAAACATTATTAATCTATTATATTTCATGAATTTTTTTAAACTGAAATAACAACTAAGATATTATTCAAAATTTCAGACTCCCTCCAAACTCCCTTTTCCCTCATTAAACTAAATATCAACCAAAAATTAATCCTTTCAAAGAATTGCAATGAAAAGACAAAATACCGAATTTGGCTTCTATATTTTAAAAATAATAAGGCTAGCCTGACACTCTAAACTACATTCCTAAATATATGTTTCCTTAAAAAATGTTTTATAATAAAAATAATATAATATTACATTTTACACCTTTTTTTCCTCATGACGTTAATAATAATGAAGATGTTTTAAAGTTTTGGCTCCCTTTTATCTCATAACAAACTTATCTGACAGTTTGCAAAAAGAAGCAAAATAATTCTGAAGGCTTTCACTGTTTTAAAAAAATTTCATTATTTTAAAACAGGGCATATTTTTAGCACTTCCAATATGGGATTGGTTAAGATCCAAGATCCAATTTTCTAAAGTTGTCCATGCAAAGAATGTTAATAGCTAGATTTTCTTATAAGAAAACTGATTTTTTAAAAAATAATAAGAAAAATTACTACTGCAAGGCATAAATTAAAGAATAAATACTTGGAAACAATGGACGAAATAATTAGGGAAAGGGGACTGAAGACCAATTCAGAATTAAATAATAGCTTTGATGTAATAGACTAGGATTGTATAATTATTGCCAATGATTCTATTTTATATCTGATTATTATTGTGTTTGCCATCATTTATCTTTTCATAGTCATGGTAGCAGGTGTTTTATAAATAGAGATGACAGAAATCTGTTTAGGCAGTTTTTGTAATATGATGGTATTATTGAGTAATTGACTAATGCATTAATTACTTATTTATACATTAACAATTTTTTTTTGTTTTTAATTAGTAAATATAAATTTTTAAAGACACAATGAATGAATTGGGTGAAAAAATTTGTATGAATGGTGAAAATAAAAAATATAATTTACAAATTATAATCTTAACCAGAAGAAAATAATCATACCTAAGCAAGATGCTTTCTGGAGTAGCTAAATTATCAAGATCATCAATATCTATGACAGCTTGTTGTGACTGCTCACGAGCTGATTCTGTTTTTTCTTCAGCCATTCGGAGATAACCACGGATTACATTTTCTAATGATCCAACATTTACCTAAAAAAATTAAAGGAAATTTAATGGAACTATTTTTAAAAAAATTATACGAGTTGTTACTGAGTAAATCCATGTTTTCTTATTAGGATTAGGATCAGGTTATAGGGCGATCAACATCATGGTTATTATGCCATGTTTTCTTATCCTATTCATAAGTGCCAAATCACCTGTATTCCTTTCTTCATTCATAACCAGTGCTGACTTGTAAAAATCATAAAGTAATAAAAAAAAAAAATATACATATATACTTGAAGTCTCACTACATTAAATAAATAATTTAAGGCAAGGAATACAATTATACTATTATACTTGGAAATTATTCTGTAGGAGTGGAGTTTTTATGACCATAGATATTATTATTCGATGATTTTTGTTGGGGTTCGGTCAAGGTAGATACAAAAAATTCAGATTTAAAAAATGTCCCATCAGTCATGAAAATGGGATCTTGGTGACACGACATCCCCTCTCGCCTTCATCAAAACGTTGGCAGAAAAATTATAATAAATTATAATGCATTAAAAATACATATTTTATAAATATTTATTTTTTGAATCTGCCATGACCGAACACCAACATAAAACATCTAATAATACTGGGGGAGTTTTCCTAGCATTTTAGATTGAAAACCCAACATAGCAAAACAGGAGAGCAATGGAAATACATAATCATGGATTTTCGCAATTTTCTGCGAGAGGTTCAAATACACTCGCTTTCTCATTCAGTCCCTTACTACGCTTCACATAATATTAAAAGCTTTTTATTCAGGGACAACAGAAAGTTAAGTGTTTCAGCAAAACTACAGTAACTAGGGGCATTTGATAAGTAGCGGATACACTAAAAGTTTTTTACTCTGAAAAACCTTAAAATTTACAGGTTTTGTTTTTCTAAATTGAAAAATATAT
>KZ806950.1:740064-753294 GCA_000696205.2 Oncopeltus fasciatus
TATAAATGATAGATACAAAAAAAAAATTATATAATTTATTGTTGCTTTCTTTCTTGCTTGTTAATTTATTAAATCTTTATTATTTAATTTTGTTAAAGAATTAACTATTTAACATAATTAATTATTTAAGTAGCTAGATTGATGCTAGTTAATAGAGATAGCTAATTAGGGTAAGCATAAAATGTATATTTAAAAAAAGTGTGAAATTTTATGCAAATTTAGAATGAACTCTTTTAGATACTAACAATCATAAACTTAAAGTATTTGCCATCAACATTTTAAAATTAATTAGTTACCAAACTTATTTTATTTTGTAAATTTTATCAAATTGCATTCAGTTTACATCACTTTGGATAATTTATACAACTTTCTTTTTTTTTGATTATGATTAGAAACCTTTTAAAACTCTAAGTCAGGTTCTAATTTAATCTAAATTTTAGGAAATTCTAAAAATTAATTCAAAAGAAATATTATTATATTACATTCTAATAAAAACCAAAGCAAGGACAGCAATATACCTGTTTTAATGATAGAAAACCACCACACACAATATCAGATTAATTTGATTTGAACAAGACAAGCATTATCATATTGAGAATCCAAAAGAACAAATGGGTATATAAAACAGACCTCTACTTCAACAAGCATCAGCTAAATAGTTGCTAGATAGAGCAGAGTCCTATAATCCTTTAAAAATAGAATGACAATATGATAATGACTGTGTACCGAGGGATGCCATATTTTGCTGTCAAGCTTTAATGAGACCACGGGACGCAAAAATGCTCAACTTTTGAGAAAAGTATATAAATTAAATGTAAAGATAAAGTCAGATCTGCTATAACCAAAAAGTAATCAGAGCTTAATAGAATGAAAAAATAGAATAAGGAGAGAGAAGCTTTAGCAGAAAGGAAGCACCAAGGGCTAAGTAAGGAGTGGGGGAAAAAAATTATTTTCACAGCAGATGTGGCTGAAAAAAGTCACAAAATAAAGGTTGAAATAAATAATTTCAATTTATATTACATAGATCACAATTATTATTAATGAAGGTTGGGTTTATGCTCATGAAAGAAGCTTAAAATATATCTACTCTTCATAAATAAGGATTAAAAAGAATTCATTTAAAAAAAAAAAACAGTAAAACAACCGAGTTAGTTGCTAAGAAGAATTTTTTTATTATTTTCAACTTTAAAAACTAGAATTGCACATATTTTGCTAGTAATTATTTAGTTTAACAAAAAGGACACTAGGCAGCTCATTAGAATAAAGAGAGCTAGGGATTACATTTAGCTACTTCCACAGTAATTTTCCAATATGTAAGAAAGAGGAAGGAGGTATGATATATAGGATAAGTTGTTTTCTCTATATAAACAATAGGAAGGAGGTTGGAAGACAGTTCTTAGGTTAGATTATTCATACAGGTTGACATACAAGTCATGTCACTCACAGACTGAAACATATTCCTGTACTGAAAAAGACCTTCTTTGGCGATCAAGGACTTTTTTAGCTCCACACAGAGGTCCAAGTATTTGAACATTATAGGTTCCAACAGACTTTCGCTCCAATTGTAGGCCCATTTTTTATTTCTGAAGACTTCATACAATGTATCTAAGGCTCGTGCAGGTTTTCCAACGTCAATAAATTCTAAAAACCAACAAAATAAAATGATAGCCTTCACAATTGTCAAAATAAGAAAAATAGTTAAAATTTAAAGATATCAAAAAAACAAAATAAATTAAACACTTAGAATTACACAATTTAAAGATCAATTAAAACTACCATGTATCAAAAACATACCGTTCGCTCTTTTGAGAGCATTTTCTGGTCGCTGGCTATAACGAGCCATATTTATTCGTAGACTGGGAAAAAATTACCACATCAAAATAAAATATAGAATTTTAAGTAGGAATTTGAAATTACAAGTGTTATTTCCGAAACCAGCGTGTACTACGAAGGTCTGAAAGAACTCGTTCAATATGGCCGCTCTGAAAGTTAAGGTTTTCATCATTAATATTTTCAGGGAAACAACCTCTATAGAGGATTTCGTAAATTGACGTCACATCGTTAAACTTGTATTTCAATAAATCATAAACCGAGGTCACTATGTTTGAACCAGATAACTTGGATTTACAATCCCTTTCCAAAACTAATAGTAACTCCCAAAAAGATTTTAAATTCAAAATGATAATATATTATTATTAATATTTTTAATTACATGATGAAACAAGAATAAGCATTATGTAATCGATCAAATTACACACTTCGGGGTATTTGGACTTTCAATACCTATACATTACGAAATTGGTAGTCGTTAAATTTCGTCAAGTGTTTGCCCCACTCATATTTCTTCCAAAACTTGGGTTCAATCAAGGTTGTCCAAAAAAAATAATATAATTAAAAACCTAACTGTCCCAGCCAGGATACGAACCTGGATCCCCTGCTATCCGGGCCGGTGCATTAGCCACTTATGCTACCGGAACAGGTCAGATAAGTTATTAAATTCCCCGCACTAGTGTCGAGAGTCCAACCTCCGAGGCCGACGAATATATCGCTCACGCTCGGAGGAGCTGACATTGTCAAGCTGTTTAAATGACTCTACTTAATTTATTTTTAATTTTAATTTTATAAATATTATTTAATTTGTGGTATTNAATTTACGTGGGATTAAATACCACAAATTAAATAATATTTATAATTAAAAACATTTTTTTTTTAATCAACCTTCAACGAACCCCACAAATTCCCTACTAATAATCCTCACGGTCAAAAGCTCTCCATCCCATATCAAAGAAACTTTGGTGATATATTTCTTTGACACGCTAAAGTAATAAGTTTGCAAAAATTACTTTAGAAATATAGTCAGGATTTCGGCCAGGAAGAGAAAAATAAGATACTCCTAAATTGTTGGGTAACTATTTTATTATTGATGACGTTCCAACATAATTTGCAAGTCGCCATCTGGGCGATAGTGATGTCTGGAGAGATCTCCGAGGGAGGTTTATTATCACATCTCAGAGTTCAAAACCAAACTCCAGCATAATACTCGACGGCCTACGAATCTCCAACCATGTAAGAATTACTTCTGTATGTGTGTTCATACACCAAATACCATTGACATCCATTGGAGATCTCTCCATACATTATTTTAGGTACATGTAAAATTGATTTATTTTTTCATATTTGTATAGTAAATTTTTGGTTTAATCTGTAAATCTTTTTCTGTCATATGACATACCACATCTCTGTCTGTTCATCCCAATTTATAATTATGTAAGGTTAATAGTGTGTATTGTTTTGATGACTTACTAGTAAAGTCGAAACACTGGCAAAATAATTACCCAATAATATTGAATTTTTTGATCCTGGCCTGACTATTTTCTTAAGCATAGTTAACGGTCAACCAACCTCCAACCACATTAAATATTTATGAAAAACGCTTGTTAAACGTGTTGTAATTTTATCTTATTTATATAAATAGTTAATGGGTAATCTCCTTTTTTAAACTTCTTGTTCAATTTTGGTTCTCAATTTGGAAAACAGGTGGAAGAAAGAGTATAATGCTTACACAAAATAAAACATTACAATGAGTATACTTTTCGGGGACTTCTCACTCTTCTTCAGTGGGGAGCTATCCTTTTAATAGCTAGTCTTAATAGTAAATATAAACAGATAATAATATTTAACTTGTTTTAGCATCATACTATTCCAGGTAACCTAATAACCTAATTTATTTTAAAAAACCTTGGTATTTGCGGCGCCTTTAATATAGACCTAGTAAAGTACGTAACTATGACGTATTAAATCCCTTTTCTTTTTTCTATTATATGAATTTTTGCTTTCCAATAATCTGGGGGGAGGTTCTACTACTTTAAGATTTATCAATTATTTCTTGCATCTTATAGTATATATAATAAATAAGAGCAGGAAGCAGTATGAGCACAGTGAATACACTTACAAAATGAGTTGATCCAAAAAAAAAAAAATACAAATTTCAGAAAATGTGCATTTAAAAAAAATCTATCTGCCAACATTTTGCCTTAAAATTTAAGCCGAAACGTTGGCAAAACGTTTAAAAAATGCATTTTTTTTTTAAATTTGTATTTTTTTTTGGATCTACCTTGACCGAACCCCAACAAAAAACACCTAAGAATAAAAGAACATTCCATTAGACTGTTTTAAATTTTCCTGAAATATCTCTTCACTCTTCTCTTAGAAAGGGTAAGCAGTCTCCCCGAAAATTTAAAATAATCTGTATTATTTTAAATTATGCCTATGCACATTCTTCCTCCTATTTTTATTTGTTAAATACATCGTGTTCTGCGTATATCGTTCTTTATTATATATATCCTACCTCTTTGGAATGTTTATTATACCTTATGCTAAATAATCCGGCTTGTTTATCATTGTAATTGAAAGTATTTTTTATTAATATTAGTATTTTATTTTTGCGCATATTTAATTTGGAGCTACACATGAATATGCAAGAGTATTCATTTTTCTAATACTTGTATTAGCCGCTTTTAAAATATGAGCCATCTCGTTTCCTGCAGTATTTTAGGTTCTTGTCTGCATTTTATTACTCTTTTATGTTAATGAAATATTGGTACTAAATTCTTTAATTTAATTACAGAAAGGAGTAAATTTGGAGACAATATATGGGCTTGGGCTTATCCTAGTTTGTCTGAAGCTCAGAAAGATTATGTTATTAACAAAACCCAAATTGATGACTTAAAATCTTTTTATTACGGGAAAGTGAAAAATGTATGGTTTTATGTTAGTGATCAAATAGAAGGTGCATCCCAAAAGTTTCACGATGTAAGTAAAATTGTTTTATCAGTTATTGGAGCAAAATTACAGAATCCTTTTGGTTGGAGGTTGGTTGGCCTTCATGTATTATCTAGCTAACTAGTCAGGGTTTCGGCCAGGTTGAGATAAACAAAATATTCCAAAGTTGTTTGGTAATTATTTTATTATTGCCATTGTTTCAACTTGTAAGTCATCATCATGGCTGAAATGCTTTACACACTAATACACTTATAGAATTATTGATTAGAATGAACAGACTGAGATGAGGTATGTTATATGGCAGAAAAATATTTACGGATTAAATTAAATAATACAAACATGAAACAGCATGAGTTGTAAATGTCAATTTTGTTTAAAAAAAAGAAAATTTTATATGCACCGATAGTGATGTCTGGAGAGATTTCTAAGGGAGGATTATGGTCACATCTCAGAATGTAGAACTAAACTGAGAACAACCAGTAATAAGGGGATGGGAGGGGGATTTTTTTTGTCGGTACACTTCAAAGAAAGGTAAGTAAAAAATGTATGTTTTTATGTTAGTGATCAAATAGAAGATACATCTCAAAAGTTTCATGGTGTAAGTAAAATTGTTTTATCAGTTATTGGAGCAAAATTACAGAATCTTTATTATGGTTGTTTTATTGGTTGGGTTATTGCTTTCAAAGGAAAGTTGAAAAGGCAGATTCTGGAGATTATGTACCTGAATTTTTCCATTGAATTATACAGAAAATATTACAATAAGCTGAGGAGATGTCTTTTTCCTGTCTATAATTAATAGAGGTTGGAGTGAGATTGATGTGCACACATTATGAAATCAGCCTTTTCTTGAGGAACAGCTCAGAGGCCAGGACAGTAGCTTGATTAAAAGCAGGGGTGTGGTTGTTGCTGATAGCATAAAGGGAGAGAACGAAAGAATTTGTATCATGAATCTTAATAATGTATTAATGTTGTTTTAATCATTTAATAAGATGATTGTATTTCATCCCTGATGATGACTTACAAGTTGTCAAAACTTCGGCAATAATAAAATAATTACCCAACAATTTTGGAGTTTTTTATTTTTTTGATCCTGGCCAAAACCCTGACTAATTTCTCCAGCAGAATCTTTATTATGGTTAATAATATGATGTCCATGTAGATTCATCACAACTTGAGTAGGTTCATATTAGCTCTATCATTTTTGAAATATTTTCTGTAAACCAGTTGAAATGAATAAATTAGACGGAGAGAGGATTAATTGTCTTAGAAGTGCAGTAGTCCTGAGTTTTTATGACATCTATTTAAATAAAAGCAAAAACTGCACAATCTAAAAGTTTCATTTTTCCACCCTTAATTGATATATTTTCATTTTTTCTGTTACTTTTTTTTTTTTTTTTTTTTTTTTTTTTTTTTTTTTTTTTTTTTTTTTTTTTTTTTTCTATTTTAACTAATATTTCTTTCTTTCAAATCCCTTGAGGGAATATTTTGCGGTAGTTGTTCCAATGAACTTTTTTAGTTAGTTAGCATTTATAAAATTTACTTTATTGCCAATTTTATTTTATTTTGTTAACCCATGATTTGATATTGTTAGACTTAATGTGAGGGAGTGTGTACTCTTTGTAAACAATAATAATGTGAATAAAAATTGTTTGTGAATTTATGGGAACAGAGGGTCAGAGGGGGCAGTAAAAGAGTTGTTTTTTTTTGTTTTTTTAAGTGGAGTTAGGGATTGTTTTCCGTTATACAAATAAATTCTTTAAAATAAAAAATATATTTTTAGTTAGAATGTTTAATTTAATGTTTATTTTTCAGGTTGTTAGCTTTAATCTCATCTTATGGGCAAAGGATTACAATCCAGACAAATATCAGAAACTGGGTTATATTCTGGGACAGGTATATGCGAAAAGCGCAGATCCAACACAAGTACTTAGACATTTCATTAGTGTGATGACCATAGGTATTTGTAAAGTTGATGATAGCCCTCCTATGGAGTTTGGTTTGTTGGGAAACTATAAAAAAACTGATGTGAAAGGTAATTCCAATCATTATTATTATAATAGTGACGTATTATTTAAACAGTGCATATTCATTTTTTCGTACATTTCAGGTTTGATTAAGAATTTTGGCATGCAATCCATAGTATTGTACAGTGCATTACTATTAAAAAAAAGGATAATTATTTACCATCATGGCTTATTACCCCTTCTAGAGGTAGACAGCTATTTTATTTATTTATTTATATTAAACTAAAAAAATAAACTTTTTTAAGATACTGCTTTTCAATTTAATAACTTTTTTTCTTTTTAGATATATAGGATTTATTAATCTCTTATTTAAAAATCTAATAAGCAGTGTATTTTTCATCCCCGAAATAAATTTATTTTCCAGGCAATTTATTTTATAAAACCTATATAAAATAAGTAGAATGTATTATTATAACAAAATGAAACATGCATTTATAAGGGAATGAGATAAAAATATGTTTTATCTTTTATCCCTTTTTTTAAAACTTGAACTCTGTTTTATTTAAATGTTTTTTTGATTGTAACATCAAATATCGTGACCACTATCAAATTAGAAACCTTTCATTTAATTAATCTCTTCAGTATAAATATTCAAATCTACTTCTATTTTTTTTCTTTTTTTCATAATAAGATCTAGTATTTAAATTGAAAATTACTAGTGGGTCTAACAGCTGAAATTAAGCTGGGGTTTGGAGAACTAGAGAAATCTAGTAAATTAAAAATACCTTTGCTGCTATAATTATTAATAAAAATGTATTTATGGCATAACGAGAGTTATCAGTTATTTTTTGTTCTGTGTATATGAAAAGTCCATACTAAGAAGAATATTCAGAAATGTAACCTACATGATTAGAACTGCTCACAAGCCACACCACCCACCACCCTGTGGTCCAGGGTCCTTTGTTAAATTTGATGTCTGCCCTCATCGTAATTTTTGGGTTTTTCAAAACCAAGAAATATTCATTTATTTTTTATTTTTTTAAAATTTCTAATTGTTTCAATATGTTCTTAAAAATTTATTTATTTTATGTATGCCCTATATTATATACTTTTATGAATATAATTCAATAAAAATAAGTTAAGTAGAAAAGATAAATGTATTTCAAGGTTAATACTATCAATTTAAAACTCAATATATTACTATCAAATTTCTTATCTAGAATATATAATTGTTTTTTAAACTGTTATTTAAAATAAACAACAAGGAGTAGCAAGTGGAGCACCTGTGTACCATCCATTGGGCTCAATTATACTATTGATAACTGTTAGATTAATATACAAATTTATTAGTGATTATTTTTTTTTTTTTTTTTTACAATTTTTAATTCTGCAGGCCTTGAAATCTATTCCATCTTTACTTCCACATAGAAAATTTGATGAAATTATTTTTCCTTGGTTTGAGTTTACAGAAGAGAGCCTTGCTGCACTAAAGGTATACCTTCTATATAATAACCATTATTAATTTTGAAATTCATAAAGTATAAATTAATTTACAAATACATGTAAACTTCAATTTTTTTTTTCTAACTCAACCAAATATTTCAGTTTCTAGATCAATGAATGGATACATAATACATATTCCTATTCTTAACACAAAAACAATTTCTTTTATTGATATAATGTGTATATTTGTACTCAAAAATATTTATGAATAAATAATTTAGATTATAATAGCCAATTTTTTTTTCAAAATATACTATTTTATAAGAGAAGTAAGACTAATGAGACAAATTATTCTTTCCAGTAAGCCTGCAACTATTTATAGTCTTCAAGCATTACACTAATTTTCTACAAAATTAATTTAATTTCTATACATCTGGAGCTAGTTATATACAATTGCTAATTATGTATAGAGCAAAAGGTTATAATAGGTTTTACAAACCACTTTTAGTCTCTAGCCTTTATTTCCAAAGGTTTATAATTTTACTTGGACAACACCTACATTTTTTAACACATTCTTGATTAAACAAAGTGCTGTATCCCCCATTTTTGGCAAATCTGTTCAGAAAACAGATCATTTCATAAACCAATTGGATTACTCCAACAAACACCAGAGTGCCAACTGTTACAGGTAAAAGTGGATCCAAAATCATACTTTCCTATTCTCGATTATCTTTAATCAGTTGTTTAAGTTTTATAAAAATTGTTTTTAGAATAATTAGATGACTTTAACTTACAAGTATTATCCTGGAAAAATTTGTCAAGGTTACGGCAAGGATCAGAAAAATAAAAACTTAATTTAAAAATTTAATTCAAATTCATAAACCTAACAATTCCCTAAGCCCCATAGTCCAACATAAATTCACCTGCTTCAAATCTTAGTAAATTCCTCCTCCCCTCACTCCAACACCTCAGCCATCTTAACTCATGTGACCTCAAAAACTCTTATGAACTGAAGCCTCTCCTCCATAATCTTTGCATTCCTCCAAAAATTATCATGACATCTCTTGGATGCCTCTTCCCTATTCACCAATGTTTGTATAAAAAAAAAGCTCTCCAGATCGTAGAAAAACACTGGGATATTTTAGAACCCCACACCACCCTACCGAGTTCAAACACCTGGAATTCCTCTCACTTTACTGTAATTCTGGTTATCTTACTTTTTGAGACTAGTTTGCTAGACACCGTTTTCCCCCACTTCACCTTGGATATCATCTTCATCTAGAAAAATGTTTACGATCTTGTACTTTCTCTCAATCTGGAAGAAATTCCACAGATCCTAGAATCATTCAATTCTTACCACCCCCGCCTCAAATTCACTATTGAATGTGAATCCCCGATGGTCCTCTCTCTTTCCTTGTCATACTCCTTATCAGATAACCTGATAATCAGATTTTATCTGACTGGTATACCAAACCCACCTATTCTGGCCGCCTTCTCCACTTCCATTCTGCTCATCCTCGTTATTAAATTGTCATCACCAGGAACTTCATACATCAATCCTTCTCTCTATCTGACCCTTCTTTTTACCAGACTACCTCTATACGTATTACCAAAATGCTTTCCCAGAATGGTTTTCCCTCTCCTCTAATTAACAACCTATTATCTTAATTTTCCCATCCCTATGACAATCACGTCTCTTCTTCTTTCTCTTCTCTTCCCTTATCTTTTTTTCACTCTCTACCCTACATTTGTCTCCTTACAGATAAAATTAAAAAACACCAAAGTCCATTTAGGCTTCCACACCAATAATAAATTACGACATTTTTATACTTCCCTGAAAGATCGTATACCCATTTCCCAACAGTCCAGCTTTATAATCCTAATTCCAGATAAAAATTGTTTGGCTTTATATTGGCCAAACAAAGAACCATCCTAATAAAAGATAAAAACAATACCAATACAGCATTAAGAATCATGATATGAATTCTTCGGCCCTCTTCCATCATGCTATTAGCAACAACCATACATCTGCTTTTTTGTCCTGGCCTCTGAGCCTTTCCTTAAGAAAAGGCTGATTTTGGAATGTGTGCACATTGATCTCAATCCTACTGTTATTAATGATAGGCAGGACAAAGATAACATTTCCTCAGCTTATTGCAATATTTATTATTCAATGGAAAAATTACCATAATTAATAATTAATTATTTCGGTCATTGTTATCTATTTTTAAAGTTTGCCGACTAACCCTCTCCCATGCCCCCCGCCCTTTTGTTTTAAGCATCTTGAATGATATTTGCATAAAAAATTTATTTTATAAAATTTATTTTTTTATTTTTTTAAGGCATGTCAAATGTTTACTTTAAATTTTTATTTTANATTTTTATATTTTCATTCATCGATTCATTTATCTATACCCCTCATAACTTCAATCAAAATAGTAAAATTAAATATCAATCCTATTTATATATTTGCAGGTGTTCTCATTTTATTATTAAATGGACAAATAAACACATTTAAAACTTGTGTCCTAAACAGAAAACAGCGTCCTAAAACACATTTGATCCTCAGACATTATAAAAAGTTTATCTTGAAAAGATTATTCAAAATAATTTTAGTCAATTTTTGAATTTTGATTACATAATTTATTCCTAAGGAGACATCTTTTAAAAATTACTCTCTGTGAAAGTTTCATTTGATCTTATTATTTTATAGATTATTTTCTTAAAATGAATCCTATGACAAAATTTAACGAATCTTATCTGTATACCCAGGAAAACAAAGAATTTACAGTGTAATGCATTTTTACAAGTATCTGGGTTAGCATGGCAAAACACTAATCTGCGTGCATGCTCTTTTGTGGAGTCATTCGATTTTGAAGTCAAATAGAAATCCCCTGAAAATAATTATTTCTTAATATGATGAAAAGTGACTCAGATATAATCTTTTGCATATTGCTGAGGGTATAAAAAATTCTCTATTTTCTCCACACACTCTTTTCCATATCTATCAATAGTAAATTAAAAGAAAATTTCTACTTTCCTCAAAAGAAGAAATGTTTTTTTCTCTTACAGTCAAATTTAATTGCTCTATAATGAGTTATAAATAACTGAAAAATTTAAATTTTGGCATAATTAAATTGCAATTATTAACCTCTCAGATACATAATAATTTTGTACTGGGATCTTCGTTTATAAATTTTTATCTTTCTTTTTTTTTAAAATCCATTTACCTATTCCTTAAAATGAGGTATATGAATTATGATACTTAAGGCCTCGCATTGTCCTATTGTTCAAATTTTTTAGAACAATTATTTCTTAGAAGACTTTTGTTTAAACCTACTAAACATATCTTGTAGACTTTGCACATATGTACTAGGATAGGGAATAAGGGATGTCTAAAGAGTCCTTATTACCAGAAACAAAAATGTACCTTCAAATATGTCTTACTGCTTAATAAATTGATTCGTTAATGTAGGTAAAATTTTTATAAGTTCCCTTTTTTGTATTCAGAACAGAAGATACTTTGTTGCTGGCTGTTTTGACAATATCTTCCTTTCACGACTTGACCTAACTGATGTTTTTGTCAATGTTCCAGCTCGAGAATTGACAATAGCACCCCCTGCTAAAGGTATGTACTCAGATAGTTTCAAAATCTAATTATAATCAATATTGAATTATACTTTTATATAAAGCTGGCTGGTGGAGGTTCTTAATCAAAGAATAAAAATTCTCAAAAATAAAAATTTCCACTTTTCAAAGTCGAATAGTGTAAATTAAGAACCATTTTCATTTTTTTCACCCAACTTAAAATATTTTTAAAAAGATTATCTGCTAACGTTTCGGCTTACATTGTAAGCCATCTTCAGGGCTGTAGAAATACAATTTCATGAGAATACAATAATAAATGACAATATTATAATATAGAATTACCATAATGTAATGTGATATCAAAACTATGAATATAAAAAGATATGTAAGAGAATTTAAAAAACACATGCAGACAACAACTTATTAAAAAAATAATTAAATAACCTTAAAACAGTAATTTACCACACCTGCCTATCATGAAGACGAAAGAGGACTTCCTGTCCCTAAGTTCACATTTCCACAACTAAGACGAAATATAATTTTTCAGAAAAACACCGTGGGTGGTGGAAGAGTGGGGAGGAAGGTAAGAGGCGGAAGGTACAAAGGGAGAGGGGCCTGTTCCACACCTAATTGCCATGGTTCGTACATTGGACAGACAAAAAACCCTATTTCCCATAGAATCAATAACCATAAAAATGACATAAAGAATGAACTAATAAAATCTTCCCTCACTAAACATATTTTTCATGAAGAACTGACATTTGACTTCGAGAGCATAACCATTCTTTCCACTGAACACTATGAACACAAACGCCTTTTATCTGAAACCATTCACATAAACTTACAACACTATCCAGTTTACGACAGAACGGATATAGAACAAATTTCTTCAACTTATTCAAACATTTTTAACATTCTAAAAACCATTAGCCAGCCCTCCTTCCCTCTGTCAAACATTTTTCCCAGTTCCAAAGTTACCTATTCCCAATAATACCCTTCCTTTTTTCCTTTGTCCTTTTTATTGCCCCCTTTTGAAACAGGCCGCTCTTCCTTTGAACTTTCCGCCTCTTACCTTCCCCACCCACGGTGTTTTTCAGAAAAATTATATTTCGTCTTAGTCATGGAAATGAGAACTTAGGGACAGGACGTCCTCTCTCGACTTCATGATAGGCAGATGTAATAAATTACTGTTTTAATATTATTCAATCATTTTTTAATAAGTTGTTGTCTGCATGTGTTTTTTAAATTCTCTTACATATCTTTCTACATTAATACTTTTGATATCACATTACATTATGTTAATTCTGTATTATAATATTGTCAATTATTATTGTATTCTCATGACGTTGTATTTCTACAGCCCTGAAGATGGCTTACAATGTAAGCCAAAATGTTGGCAGGTAATCTTTTAAAAAAATACTTTTTTTTTAAATTAGAATTTTTTTTGGATCTA
>KZ806950.1:757389-779152 GCA_000696205.2 Oncopeltus fasciatus
CGTTTGAAACGTTGAAACCAACGTTCACATGTCTTGACGGTTGGAGCAAGATCGCCATAAGTCTCAACAAAAATTCGATGACATTCAGATGCCTTTTTCTTTTGATTAAATAAGAAAATCATGACATGCCGCAAATGCTCTTTATTTGGCTTAAAATTAGACATTTTTAACACCAAAGAAAGGTATGATACGTCCACGTAAACGACTTAAAAACAACTGACTTTTGTAAACAAATGACTAACAAACAAAATAGCGTTTAGAGATAAGCAAATCCTTCAATAGGCTAAGAGCGCATTCTATTGGAATTAAAACGACATTTTAAACTTGCATACCTGGTATATGAGTAGAAAGTTCACCACACCTACCTCTCATGAAGGCAAAATTCAACTTAACATGGACAGGTGAAGGATGGGGGATTTGAGGTGTTAGGTATAAAGGAAGAGTGGCCTGCATCAAAGGGACAATACCAGGAAAATGAGGTAGAGATTATTTAAGATAAGTAGCCTTAGGATCTGGGAGACAGATGGACATCAGTCAAACGAGTTGATTTAGGAGGAGGGCTGATAGTTTTTCTGAATATTGAAAGTTGAAGACATTTCTTCTATGTCAGTTCTGTTGTTAACTGGATTATGCTCTATATTTATGTGTAGGCATTTGCATTCATAGGGTTCAGGGGAAAGAATTGTAATCTTTTCAAAGTCAAATGTGTGTCTGTGGTGGATGGCATGTTTTGTGAGGGCAGTTTTTATTCGTCTTTTGTTAATGTAATTTTTTATTGTTCGGGAAATAGGGTTTTTGGTTAGGCCAATGTATGAACCATGGCAATTAGGAGTAAGTCAAGTAATTCTGTTCATGACATGGCTCTGTTAAGGAAGGAGATGGGGTCTTCGAGGTGAATGTTCATAGATTTAAGTTTGTTATTAGTAGAAAATGCAAGCCTTAGGTTAGGAAAAGTTTTACTATGGGATTTCTTAATCTTTTCCGGAAGTTTGGGAATGTAAGAGAGGTAACAGAAAATTAATTACTATTTTAGGAGAGGGACTCAGTTTGGGAAGTGGAAAGTAGAATTCGTTAACGAGTTTTTTTTACAGTATGCATAGGGAAACAGTTTGGGCCCAGTTTGGGAAGTGTAAATATAGAATTTATTAACAAGTTTTTTTTTTAATAGTATACGTTAGGACACAGAGAAGAGGATGTCTGTAACACATTAGATATTTTTGTTGTGGAATGTCTTGTCAGAGAGTGTGAGTGATCTGTAGATAAAATTTTGACCAATTTATTTTTTTTATGATGGAGGTTAGATGTGATAAAACGGAGGTGAGGACCTGAGTAAGAATTCTTTGTGTCCCAGTCAGTGGAGACAGAGCCATTGGTGCTTTAGATAATAAGGGTGTCTTTGAAGGGGACTTGATATTCAAATTCTATAGTGGATTTTAGGCGGAGATGATAGGAGTTGAATGCAGTAAAAATTTAGAAGATTTTTCTAGATTAAGAATAAGGAACATGTCGTCAACCTATTTTTGAGGAATAAGATATCTTTGGAAAGGATGGAGTTTAGAAGGTCATTGAGGGCAATATTGAAAATATTGGGAGCCAGGTTATTTCCCATAGCCAAACCGTTAATCTGGTTTTAGTAATTTTCTTGGTACTACTATCCTCTTATCCTGTGGTAAGAGTGGTCTTGGATTGTAGTCCAGTGTTTGTCAAAATTTGGATGGCTATGTCTCTGGGTATGTTAGTAAAGAGAGATTCAGCATCTAGTGAGCAAAGAATGTAACCTTTAGGGTTAAGTAGGGATTCAAGTTGTCTTTTGAGGTCATAAGAATTTTGTTGGTTGAGAATCTGGAGGAATGGAAGGAGGAAATTACTGAGTTTGGAGGAAGGAGAATTAATATTGGATACAATAGGGCGGAGGGTGTCCTGTGGTTTGTGTATTTTGGGAGGCAGTAACATCTAGGTATTTGAGGGTTATAAGATATGAGTTTGTGATATTGTATTTGTCTGTGTGTGTTGCATCATTATTACCTCTTTTATAATTTTATATTAATATAAATATATTTTTTAATTAGTCTTATAAACTAATAAATGAAAGGCTTAAAAATAAATGAATGCTTGATGCCCATGGCCTATGTTAAACTCATAAATCTGAACTTCTTCTTTTTTCTGCTGATACTATGCGTAGAAACAATTGGAATGAGGGTGCTGGCATACCCAAGCTTGATACAGCATTTTTTTGCCCTGGTTAACAATTTAAGTAGATTTTTTATCAAGAAATAAAAGCCTGCTCAATGCCATGGATATATGTGTGTGTGTTTTCTGGAATAAGAATTTTGTTTTATCTGAATAGGTGACTTTAATGTTCATTATCTGTTGTAATCCTTATTAAGTGACCTATGATGAACTATGAATCATTAGAAAATATTCTATTTACTAAAGTAGTTTTATTTACTTACCCAGACACAAGTTATTTTGATTTGAAAGAAATTATTTCTTATAGTTATTTTTGGTATGTTTTGCTTTTTTTTTACTTCTTAAGAGATAAAAATGCAGCACAGACTCATAAAAAATTGTGAGGTATTTATGATGATATGTGCTTCAATAAACACCAGTGCTAGAATTAGTTCGCTAGTTTTCGCTCCAGTGATTTTGATGTAAATGATGAACCTCGGTCCATTTTAGAAGTCAATAGAATTTCTTAAAAATTGAGACACTTTATTTATTTTTTTTTATAAACTTTTATTTATTTATTACATTCTGTTAAATTAAAACATTTTGTAATTTGATCACCACAATGAATTTTACAAAAAAAATGACTTTCAATGTTAATAACATGAGGAGAGAAGGTGACCAATGACACCACTCTCAAATTATTTACAGATTATGTCCCCAGGAGGGTTGTAGGGGATGGAGTTGGAAGACATGGTCTGTGCTAGTGGATTAGGATGGTATGGCAGTTTACTGTGGAAAAGGGTGAAGCGGGAGGAAATGAAGTCTGGTACAAAAGGGATATTAAGGTCATGGTGAAGGGATGAATTTAATACATAATAGGGAGCATTTGCAATTATTCTCAGGGTTTTGGATTGAAAGGACTGGATTCTTTGAATGTTGGAAGGCTTGGCGGCACCCCAGATATTTACTCCGTAAGTCCAGATTGGTCGTCATAAGGTTTTGTAGAGTGTCAGTTTGTTCTCTATCGTAAGATTGGACTTCTTATTCATGATTCTGTATAGAAGTCCATATCGCCGATTGAGTTCTTGTCTTTTAATTTTAGTATGTTCTCCCCATGTAAGTCGTGAGTCAAGATGGAACCCAAAGTAATGAACAGAATTTGAATGTGGCAAAGGAATATTGTTAAATTTCACAATTTCAGGGAAGTCTTTCTTCCGCAGTCGGAAATTAACTTGAATGCATTTTTCTTCATTGATTTTTATGATCGGGATGGGAGGATAGAATAGCTTTGTCGTCCGCAAATAGAGCTAAGAGGGTATTTAGATGGGTAGGGATGTCAGCAGTTGTACAGGATAAATAGGATAGGTCCAAGCACACTACTTTGAAGAACTCCCGCTTCCACTTGGTAGAAATCGGAGTAATCTAATCCTTGCCGAACCCTAAAGAAATGGTTGGATAAGCCAGACTTAAGGATAAGGTAAGTGTTACTAGGAAGTATGGATTTCAGTTTAAACAGAAGACCACTGTGCCAGACTATCAAATGCTTGGGAAACATACAAAAAAAAGCTCCTGGGCAGTACTCTTTGCGCTCAAGGGAATATAGTATTATATCAGAATATTTCCAGAGGAGAGGGAAGTGGGTAGTTCTGAATATGCAATTATAAATGTAGGCCAAGAATACAATTGCCTTCTTGGGAAGATTACGGAGAATTTGGCTGGTGATTAAATCATATCTGGGTGATTTGCGCTTAGGCAGATGAGAGATTATATACTTGACCTCGGAATGTGTTACTGCCTTGAGTGGCAAGGACATAGGTCATTTTCTTCAGAGTTCATGTGTTCCGTCCTAAGTTTTGATATGTCAAATTTTATTTTATTATAGTTGTAATAATTTAAATTGGAATTATTTAAATTTGGGCTAAATTTTTCTTGTTTCACACTATATGGTTCTACTGCAATTGCTTTATCGAATTTTAAAGATTTTTGATTTTTAGGTTCATGTTCGTATGCTGTTATGTCATGAAATTTTAATTTAATTGAGTTTGTGGGGGTCGTTAGTTGGTCTTTGGTAAAATCTATGCTTCCTTTAATTAATTTTAAATTGTCTACTCCTAAAAGGATATCAAAGTAATTATGGATATTAAATAGGTGAAATTTAAGATCAGGGTCATTTATTTTGAATAAGTTCGAAAAATTTATAAATGTGCTATATTTCTCTTTTGATCAACCATCGGCAGTTATTATTTCAAAAGGGTCTGTAATAATTTTGTTTTTAAAATATTTATCAGCTATTTCGGGTTTAACAAATGATCGAGAGCTACCAAAGTCTATCAAAATTTTTAGATTTAAATTTGGATAAATAATATATGGTAGGTGATTTTCGTCGTTAACAAGGTTCATTAGGTATATTGGTTCGGGTCGAGGATTGTGTCCTCTAAAAAATCATTGGTCTCTACTTCTGTAATTTCAGGTTCAGTCTGTTCCGTATTCATATTATTAAAATTTATATTGTTAGTATTTTCTGGTCTTCTATTAAAGTAAAGTCTAGGTTCGCTTGAAGTTGTCGACATAGGAATAGGTGGTAGTGCTTTAGGTCTGTGCGGCATTGTTTGATTACTTTGGGGACTTTGTAATTGTTTCCCTGGGCTTCTAGGTGTAAAATATTTTTGTTGAGGAGGTGTGTAGAAATTTTGTCTTGGGGTGAATTGATTGAAATTATTAGGTCTCGTAGGAGTTCCTAATTGTTGAGGGCTAGTTGTGTAAAGTCTCTTTGGTGTTATATAATTTGAGTTTCTTTGCTGTTGTATTAATGTTGGTGAGGGTATATTACTGTTGAACTGGTAGTCACTGGTTAACATTGACAGGGCCAGATCTAGTGTGTCGGGATTTCTGGATCTAAGTAGTGGGCCTACTGGTTCTCTTAAACCTTTTAGTAAGTCTTGGAGGGCTATGTTTCTACAGTACTTCATAAGAGGTTCTACAAAATTACTTTCGTGATTAGAGATGTATGCAAGTTGAAGGTTGAGCAGTTTTATAACTCGCTCGTAGAAGTGGAAATGGGATTCATTTGGACCTTGTTTTAAGTCACAAATTTCTAATTGAAGGGTGTAACAATCCCTTTTGTCGCTAAGAGAAATATTCTTATGTGTAAGGGATTTATAATACATGACTTGTATGTATATATATTCATTTTTTAATGAACCTGGTAAGCTCCAAATTAATCAATTGATGGTTTAATCAATTACCAAGGTGGTAACCTTGAATTGGAAGCGGAGGACCTTCTAGATCATTTTAGTTCTCACGCCATCAGAAAAGAAAAATTATGAATTTTTTATGGACAAACACAAAGAATGCTTTGAAGGAAAGACAAATTTAGTATGTGAAGGATCTTAATTTTTTGTGGGGAAGCAATCTGCCTGAATAATCCGAGAACATCATGAAAGATCTACAGATTATGGCAAAAAAAATGTGAATTTGGTGATCAGAAGAATAACCTCATATTGCATAAAATAATTAAAGGCATAACCTCCCTAAGGTGCTTGCTATGGAAGAGCTATCTCACTTTAGAGACTTTTATTACACTCTTTGGTAGATATTATATCAATAGGTTACCAATTGAGATTTTAAGTGTGCCAAAGCTTTTTTTGAGCAGAAGAACTACACAAATTTTAAAGATGTTCCATGTTATTTTTCCTTTATTGTATGATTTTTTTTTATTTTTGGAGCTCAATCCAAGGTTGAAGTCGGTACTTTATAGGGATAAATATGTAGTTGGGAAAACTAAAATATTTGTAGGTTTGTCAAATAATAACCAATTCTTTGCACTTTTACTTGCTGAGCGTTTTCGAAATCATGGATTCCATCTTCGGAGTTCAGTCACTTTTTTATGAGTGCCTCTGTCTTGGCGGCCCAAGGTGCACTCTAAAATTATTTTCTGGGTGCATAAAATTTCTCAAGATAGAATCTATACAATCTCTAGGAAGGCTACTGCAATTAAAGATATGCTATTGCCAAGGAATGCTAGTGAGATGAGGTGATTCTTTGTTATAGCAAATAATAATTCATGTATCATTCATAGCATAATTATGCTTAGTCTTTGCCATATCTTTCGAAAGTAAGTGAGTCCCTAACTGAAGCTTGAGGGAACATCAGGCTTTGTTCTAGTATAAGGTGCATGAATATAGGGCCTATACAGTAAAGTTGAGTAGTGTTGCAAGTTACCCAAAAAAAATAAGTGCTTGCCTAAACCAAATAGTTAATAATAAAATAAGTTAATTATTTTTAAGTTAAATGAAAAAAAATTGCTTTATAAGTTAGCTATTTTATCTTTTACAATTTTTTTTCAGGTGCTTTACTAGTGTACGAGATGATGGAAGAGAAGTGCTTTATATATCAAGGTTAAAGGTGGATGAAGTTGGACCTGGGATTGAAAAGTTTTATGTACAATTAGCTGCAGCTGAAAATATTTTAGTTTTAGACTCAGAAAATTGATTTTTTTTTTTTTTTTTTTTTTTTAAATGATTTATATTGAATCCTAATGAAAAAAAGCAAAGCTTGGAAAGAAAGTATATTCTTTTAAATATTCAAAATTTACACTTTGATGTGTAAGAGTACTTTTAAGGAAATAGTAGTAGAAGAAATTATTTAGGACAAATTGAAAATAAGTTTTTCTGTTTCTAATTCTTTTGAATAAGTGACAGTTTGTAAAATTTAATAATTTAATGAACATAAAGCATTATCTTATTTAAAAATGAATTCCAATTTATCTCCAGAAAGAAGACTTTTTTTAAGCAAGCTATTTGTATTTTATGATTTAATCTATTATTACATATTTATTAATGCCAGCTACTAAAAATTCCAAAAATAGTCAGAGTTTCATATAATGCTTGTCTGAGGATAATGCATAAACTAAATATAATAAAAAAAATTACAACTTTAATATTACTCTAGATATGAGAGGATAATCAATTTTCTTAGAATGTTACCTATGATAGAAGTTAAGTCAAAGAATGGAGCTGAGCTATGATCAGGATTAGTTTGTTGTGATGTCTATAAATAGGACTTTCCTGTTCGTCTGACAGATTGAGGTGTTGGTATCCAACTTCAAGTGATTATACCGCTCAAAATACTAGCATGATAGACTAGTAACACTATAATTTTTTTAGTTGCTAGGTTCTTCAAAAAATCAAAATATATCTCCACTATTTTTCATTTAAGTGTGATAATTTTTTTTTCCCTGGAAGCATCTGAAGAAAAAATTCTTTTAAATTAACAACTTTATATAGTAAACTTGAATGATAAGACCAATTTCTTTTGCTATAATATACCTAAGGTAAAAGCCAGAAAGTATTTAATAAAGGATTACCTAATTTTATGCACAAACACATTATTGTCAAGAATCTTAAGCCTTAAGCAAGAAAGCAATTTGAATCACTATATATATATANCTCGCGGGGGTTTTGTACGTACTGTTAATCAAGCTGCAAATATCATACATGTATAACCTCTTTCTTTGGTAAAATATCACTTTTAGTGTGTGCGTGTGTTATTGTGACTGATCCTCTTTGTTGTGCTTTCTCTCTCTCTCTCTCTTTCTCTCTCTCTCTCTCTCTCTCTCTTTCTCTCTCTCTCTCTCTTTGTTGTTCCTGGCCGCGTTCTATTGTTCCTTGCCAGCCTATCAAAAATTTACCGAAAACACAGAGAGAGAGAGAGAGAGAGAGAGAGAGAGAGAGAGAGAGAGAGAGAGAGAGAGAGAGAGAAACGCCCATTGTGCAAACATAAGCACTCGGGATCAAAAAACTAAGAAATACAAAACAAATTAAACATTTTCCATAGAGATATATAAAGAGAGAGAGAGAGAGAGAGAGAGAGAGAGAGAGAGAGAGAGAGAGAGAGAGAGAGAGAGAAACGCCCACTCTGCAAACATAAGCACTCGGGATCAAAAAACTAAGAAATACAAAACAAATTAAACATTTTCCATAGAGATATGTTACCAACAGCAGGCAGCACAAATATCAGTCTGAATCCTGCAGTAAATTCAAGATACTTTGGCCATCTGTCCAAGCTATAAAGGGTCCTATCTAGTATAGGAGCTTAGTTGTTAAACCCTAAAGAACTATTGTATGTATGCATTTGAGTTAGCTGTTTGGTCTGTCTGTATGTCAGAAGTCAATATATTAGTCAGGGTCTTTCTGGCTCTACTTATTGCTTTTACAAATATCAAATTTACATTTAGAAATCCAGACTTATAAACCAAATTTAGGATATAAATGAAGATTCTTTTTACTAGGGTATTATAGCTGACTAAGCTGATTCTTGCAGCCTAGACATGAAATTCTCTTCTGACTATTAATTCTCCTAATTTTTTAGGGATGTTGGCTCTTTCAAACTCTTACTTGGAATAGTTTCCAATATATTCTTCATCTGTAAGATATGGGTGTAGTGCTTCAGGAATGGTTTAATCCAGAAATACTGTCAAAGGTTCTAGAGCAAAAGTGGTCCCTCGTGGTTCCAATATAATTTCTTGAAAATGTTATAAGCCATTTACCATCTCAAAGTAATCACATCTCAGAGAAAATTAGCAATTTTTTTCTTCAGCTATTGATGATTTAAATTTTAAATCTGAAAATCTATTATTGCTTGGTACCATGTAAATAAAAGAAACCAAGAGTTGGGGAAGAGTACTTCATAAAGGGACTCAAACCAAAAATATCAATTTTTTCTTTTACTATTACTGAACTACGGGTAGCTAACAATCAAATCAAGAATGTACTCGCTTTGGCGGTACATATACTAAAATTGGATCCTAATCAAATCTAGAATCAGAAAAGCAGAATTTAAGAAAGAGTTTCAGTTCTCAGAAACAAAAAATAACACAAGGCTTTTATATTCTTCAAAGAGCACACAATCCACCACAGCAGTATCTTAATAAGAATAACATGATATAAGTATCACATAGATTACATGTAATTAATGACACACAGAAGTGTGATTAAGTACACATAGAAGAGTAATTAATCTAATGAAAGACCATTAGCTGTTTTAAACTGGTACAGAATACAACAAGTAGCTAAGATTTTATCTTTCATTTTAAGCTAGATTAAATCAGTGCTATCTTTTGCTCTGCTCATAAATCATGACTAAAGTAGAAAATATTTATAATACTGGGTTCATAATATGAATCGGCGCATTAAAAAACAAGTAAACCAACTATCTAGAATCAATTCACTTATCAAAGTGTATGAAATATGCAGTTAATTATCACATACACTTTGCCCATACTTGAGATTCTTATAAATAATAAACTCATTATATACCCATGAAAAAAAAATATATATATATATATAAATTCATAGACTTTTCCTTACTTTGATGTGTAAGAGTACTTTTAAGGAAATAGTAGTAGAAGAAATTATTTAGGACAAATTGAAAATAAGTTTTTCTGTTTCTAATTCTTTTGAATANATTCATAGACTTTTCCTTTTTAAAGAAGTATTGGTTGACACAGGTATTAAGTAAAACACATTTTTGTGTAGCTTTATTTTTCAAGCCCCTCCCCTCCATAAATTTTAAATTAAAAAAAATTGTTTTAAAATAAAAAACATAAGATGCAAAAAAAACACTTAAGTATCATATAATGGCTAATATGATACTTGGAAAGTATGAGCTTTGGATTAAAAAAAAAGAAAAGTTTATTCTTTAATTTTTGGCAAACCATTAAAAAAAAAAAGACAAGGAAGACATACTCTCCTTATTTTTAAATTGTAAGTAAAAAAAAAAAACTGAAGCTAGTGAAAATTGAAACAACACATAACATGTTTCTTGCTCTCTGTTTCACTGGTTTGGATGAGAAGGTTGAAAAGTTATGAGTACAAGTGGCCTCTTGATATTTATATCTTCACTTAGGGACACTTATACAACATTATCTGGCTAATACCATTGGGAGTTAAAAATAAACCAAACTTTGAACCCTACCATACTTCAATCTTAGCTAAAAGTGAAAACTGCTGCATGACATGAGTGATAGTAACAACTATTGAACATGTGCTATTTTTTCCTCCTATTTAAACATGTTTAAATCTAGTTTATCCAAAATCAACAATCTACATAAATTTAAGATGAGAAATTGCATGTGTTCCTATCAGATATTGTATGAGAGTCTTTCCTTGTCACAGATAAATTTAACTCAGTCTGAACTTACTAACTAAAGGAATTATGGTATTCTCTATGTAGGAATAATTAAATAAAACTGGATGAAATTAAATTAGATATACATTTATTTACAAAGTATACACTATAAAACATTTTTATACATGATTATATTTACTATGAACAATGAAATCAATAAGAAATTTATGTACTTACAAATAAGACACAAATATGTACAATCTTTTTTTGTCGGGACAATATTCATTATTCATTAATAAGTTTATTTTAATTTTTCTTCAAAATAAACAATTATAATCAACCTAAAAATAAAAAAATTCCCTTGATTTTTTTTTGTTCTAACTTTTAAAATAATTAGAATAAAAAAAAAAAAATAGAAAAATAATCTGTGAAACAACGAATTCATTTTTTTAAGAAGCTGTACCAATTTTGGTAAAATTTGGGATTCGAGTCTCCTTGCACCAGCCTGGTGTTTTAATTTGATACACAACCCAGTGACTAAATTACAGACACATTTATGTCTACCTTTTCAATATTTAGGAGACTTTTTATTTGTAATTTAATAATTATTGATGCATAAAAATAGAATTGTAGACACAAACTTTGTTTATCTTATTCCTGTACCTCTCAAAGATTATTCAGTACTTGCTAATGAATTATTGAATAAAGAGTCTGCTGTTTTTTGGTTGTAAGTGCTTTTGAAATGCTAAAAGGTAAAAGATTTTCTTACAAAGAGCCTTGATTAATTCGAGTGCTGAGTGAGGAAGAAATAAATTGTGACATTGTACGGCGAATTAAAAGACTTTTTTTTACTGAGTGTTATCCTGCTTTGATCAACCAAAAAGGAGTTTTATTCCAACAACTCATCATTTATTCCTCACACTTCTTGTCAAGCCAAAGAAAATTTGACCAATTTCCAAGGGAAGAAAATCCATTGCAGAATTATCAATGTTAAAATAAGTAATATTTATAATAACAATTCTTTAAAAAAATTGACTCATAATTCCAATAGGTTGGTCAGAAATATGTGTAAGTTTTAGTTTTTTGAGTAATTCATAAGATATGCTAAAAATAAACCGTTCCTAAAATAAATTTAATAATAACAAAATGATCAAGAAGACATATGAATAGTTTTTCATTTCATTCTCAAACAGCTGAGCAAATATTTTTAAATTATTGAAAAAATAATATTTATGTATTAATCAATAATATTCAATAATTACTAGATATTAAATATAACTGATACAATAATATTCAATACTTACAAAATATTAAATATAACTGATACTATGTAAAATCTATTATAACTATTTTAAGCCTCTTTTTTTTTTTTTTTTTACATGAATAACAACAGTTCTATAATTCAATAAAAAATATTTTTAGTTTTTATAAAATAAAATATTTTCCAATAAAAAGTTACAAGAGTTGCCTTAAAAGCAAATTGCCCATTTATAAAATCCATGAGAGTCCCATTATTGTTAGTCTGAGGGAATTCTCCCAACAGTGAACAGTGGAATCAATGACAAATTTTATTAATTTACTTAATCAATAAGGTTTTTCTTAGGTAAACTTTTTTTTTTTATTAACTTTTTTAGTAGTATGTTTAGCTTTTATCTAATGTCTAACCTGAACATACTGCATGATTGGAGATTAATCACTTTATTATTTTTTTTTCATTAACTGCTATCGGTATTACTGTCAATTGGAGCCCCATGTAGGGATTATATAAAATTAATACAAGATAAGAATATTCCCAACTGGATCCACAATATTAAAAAAAATACATTGAAGCTGTTAATTATACATACTTAGGACAATAAATTAATTTGGCAAGTACTAACTGAAAACTTCATTTGAAATATAACTATTAAAATTTAAACTTACAAATTAAGTAAACATTAAAACCTTATTTAGTTCTTTACCTTAATTTTTACAGAAATATTTCATAAAAACCTTTATGAATTCAAGTTTTTAAAAAATCAGTTCATTTCTTCTTTCTTTTAAGTTTATTAAATTCACTTTGTTGTTCAGCTCCCCAGGCATATATTTCTTTAACTTTCCTTTTCCTCTCAGCATCGCTAAAAAAAAATAGATATATATATACATAGATATAGATACGAAAACATACATATTAGAAGAAAAAAAAGTATAACTTTTATTGGGAACAAACACTCTACAAATAGTAAATATCAATATTCTATTTAATTAACAGACTATTACTGTGACAAAACTTCAGCAGATCCTGTAGTATTAATTAATAACACTTAGAGAAGATTCATGGTGTTAATAAATAATTATTTAGCTATTATAAATAGCTATTCTACACTGATTTTATCTTGCTGTAGAATTTCTAACCAGAATTTAGAAAATAAGAAATAAATAATTCTGTCACATTTTAAATTTGGATGTCTATTCTGTTTTTTATTCTATCATTTTTTCAAGCCAAACTTAAAAAGTTATTTACTTAACAACCATGCAGGAATTACAAAAAAAAAAAAAAAATTACTAATGGGTAAGAATTTGTACAAGCCTAAATCCTTCGTTTGTTAATTTTTTTATAACTAAAAATGGCCTGCCTGTGGGGCCTAGGCTATATATATATTTTTTTTTTTTTTTTTTTAAAGGAGAACAAGAATAGGATAAAAAAATATAAATATCACATTGAAAAATCAATCTGAAGAAGTAATCTTCCTTTACAAATAGAATGCCATCTAAGCTCTAGATATACTATGAGAGGAAGAGAGTGGAGGCAACCCAACTAGCATAAATACTTTCTTTGATATCCTATGTTTTCTTTGATTAATATATGTTTTTGAAATATAAAATATGTAGAACATGATTGATACATATTTTTTTATGTATTACAATAACTACAAATTATTAACTTTTCAATTTAGTCTTTATGTAAATCTCATCTCCATCATATAACAGTTTGGGAGGGAGGATACCTAGCTTAAACTTTAATATACCTACAAGAAATGCACAAGGAGCCAGAAAAAAAATTTACTACCACAGCTGGGAATCAAACCCGGGCCTCCTACTTTCCAGGTAGGCACGCTGACCTCTACACTACCGACCTCGGCTACCTAGCTTCGATAATCTCTCCAACTCCTCTCACTTCACTCAGAGTCTAAACCCCCCCAAGTAAAACGAATATGTGTTATGTTGTGTGGGATTCTTACCACATTTAATTCATTATTTAAAAATAAATATATAGTAGAACGAGAGTCTAATAAATAGCTGATAATATTAGCTCCTTCAAATATAAGACAACATATTCGTCTATATATATACATAAATGAAACTTGTATCATACCTACTATATATCATACCTCCTAGCGGGTAAAAGGGTCGCTATCAGTGGTGTACACACAAAACTACACCAACATAGCAAACGGGCTGCTAATCCAATAGTAAAAATGACAACAAAACATTAAACTGTAAATGAGGCAGCAGAAAAAAAACTCATAAAACACACACGTGTTATTCTCATATATATATATATATATTTTTTTTTTTTCTTCTGTTGGCTTTAGCAATATTAAATATAACCTTGCTGGATTAATATGTGATATATTTGGTTTACACTTTTTAGTTTTGAAATGAAGCTTAAATACTGAATTGGGTATAAATGTAAGTAAGCATGCACTCACACACACACACACAAACGTATACAATTACACTCATAAAATTTAATCAAGAATATTTTTAACTTCTTCAATGTAGAATCAGTGAAGACTGTGGAAAAGGTACCTATGTTGACAGCTTTATTTCCCTATAGGAAATCTGCTAAAATATAAATATCAATATATAGGTCTTTGAAGTGGTATGATATTTATTATGGTGTTAATAATAATATTACCTCAACCAAAAATGTAATTTATAAGCATTACTTATAATAGCTCTAAGATACAAGTAGAGGAGTTGTCAAAACCAAAAACTGTGTTTTTGGAAGTTCAAGGTCAGAAGTCACAGCAGTCTTTTCTGAGTAGGGGGGAGGCATGAGCAAAATGTAGGGTCTTAAGAAACACTTAGAAATTTATAAGTAGAAAGATTTGTTTTGTAGAATGTGATGTTTCTATATAGTACAAAAGTTACATACTTTAGACAAGTGAACACTTCCTTAAGTTGTAAGCTATAAGCATAATTGTTTCATCATTTATCAATATCCAAATATTGCATGATAAGTAAATGAACACTTTAATTTTTCTACTACTTTATGTTCAAAATAAAAAAAGTATAAATACTCCAACAAACATACGGGAAACTCTAAATAATGGAACATGGTCAAATTAAAGAGATAGGGACCTTATCCTAATTATTTTCTAAATCAGATGGAAGTTGCTCTTATTTTTAAAAATTACAGGCACTATATGCCTATAAATATTTTCATTACATTTTGAAATAAATGGTCAAATTAATAACTTCAAAATAATCAACCACTTAATCACATTTGTCACACATATTTGGTACATGATTATAATGAAACCACTTACCTTGCAGATAGTTCTTTGAATTTCACTTTAGATATAAACTGTCTGTCTCTTCTAATTTCTCTTAAAGCACCTTTCATTTCTTTTCTGTACCTATGCAAAAGTTTAGTATGCTCATCTTTCTCAGGAGGCAAATTTTTCTTCTTCATATCATATCTGAAGCAGAAAGAAAAACATTTAGTAGATTTATAAATAAAATTACCATCCAGAAATCAAACAAGGAATTTGAATACATTATTATATAATAATATCTATAACTCAAATAATTGTATTCATAAAATAAAATGAAGTATTTTAAAAATAAATAAAATATTTTAATATTGATGAAAGAAAATCTACTTAATAGCATAAAATATAAATAAAATATCCACCATGCAGGAGCTGTTTAAACTAAGAGAATTTCTCGGTAACACAGTTGATGAATATTTGTATTTGAACTTAACATGTCATGTAATCTCCCACAAATAAAAATTATATATTTTTAATAAACATATCTGTTTTCAGCTTCATTACTCTAAACTAAATATTATGCCAAATTAAATTAAGTAAAACAAATAGTTTTGACCCCCACTCATAGTTATTCAATTTTGTAGTGAAACTCTTCAAATACTCAGTTGAGGTTTGATGAATTCCAGAGCCTAACTTTTGAAAAATAATTATTATGATTATATATTATTTGACAATTAACTCCTCCAATATTCAGAGGTGAAAAAAAAATGAAATTAGCCATTGACAACTTACTTGGGAAACAGGTAATTTTATTTCATTTGGTCTACCACGTCAACTGTAAAGGGAAATCATTTCTCGCTTTGCCATATCACATGTAGTTTCATCTATTTGTTATGTTTTGTTATGAAGTGTAGAAAAGCATAAAATATTCCTTTGATTAGTTGCTTTTGGTTTACATGCCAAAACCCTCTCTTTGTTTACCAAAAAGCCATATTTACTGCTAAATCTTTCTCTTCCTCTCAACTCTAAAAAATCTTTTGGAATTAGTTGTTTATTTTTTTTAACAGTTCAGCTGGTAATGGAAGAGAGGTAAATAATTATCTACCATGATATTTCTCCCTGCTCCTAAAATGGGCTGTGCTGAAGTATGACTAAGTTAGTGCAGAGTTGTCATATTTATATGGACTATCAGGTTGGCCCCAGCCAATTAAACTATGTTGAGGGTATAAAATATTCTTACATTTATCAGGGAATAAACTTGTATTCTATATTTTGTTGGATAGTGGTTAATGTATTGTCAAAATTTACATTTCCCACTAAATCTAATCTATTGTCTAGTTCTCCCCAGGCCAGTAGTTATTTTTACATCTACTGTTGTAGTCTTCAAACATCGAATCAGGGCCACATTGTTAAACACATTTTTCTCATTACGGGTATTTATGTCATCAAATCCCAAAGCTCTCAATAGTAAAATAAATCTTTCTTTAATGGCTGCTCTAAATATTTCTGGTGAATTAGTTTCAACTATGAGATCAATTATATAATCAGGAAAGAAAAGCATCTATTACTCCAGCCTGATCTATACATTTTTTGCAACCTGCATGACAGGAGGGAGGTGATATTCTCAAGCTTCATTCTTACTCTAGCTAAATGAATTAGATAAATTCAGTAGTTATTTCATTTAGAGACTACTCTGAATCAGTTGAGTGATCAGTGTGCTCGGATTCTGTATCCCTTTCAGAATTATCTAATCTACCCTTGTCATCTTGCAATGGTTAAATCTCATTCCCTCGGGTTCAGTTGCCCATTAAGAAGCATTTCGACCCAAAGCCAGATGAACCAACAACCTCCTTCATGAAGTCATCCCCAAAAATAAAACAACTTTTCAGTTCAAAGGTGCGTATGATAAATTAAAAAAAAAAAAATTAATGTTTTTAGTAAACCACCAAAGCACTCAGTTGATGAGAAAAACACTCACAATAAAATACAAAAAAGTTCTGCCAGAACTCACACACTGAGAAAAAAACTTACACTTAATTCCTCGTAAACCTCCTCTGGTGAGTTACTAAAAATTGCAAAACAATTACTAAAAATTGCAAAACAGCTCGAGTGGAGAAAGAACACTCATTCATAAGAAGATATGCCTTTCTCTTCAAGGTGTGAATATTTTGCTCACGGAAAGAGTTCTGGAGAATTAAACAAAATATTACGCCTGCAATATAAAAAGAGCTGTCACCAGTAGAGTGTGGGTAGACGTGTGGTGTTTATGTGAAAAAGTTCTAATAAGAAGTCAAAACAGTACGATTATAGATACTTGCTTCCATTTGCCTCAAGTTAAAGAGCGTGTTACTGGCCTCCTTAAAAGTGTATGGGTAAAGCAAACAGTGAGACAGTAGGTCCTAATTCTGGCTCTACGAACCACATGAACACATATATTAAGGCACCAATCCATATGGTAGAGGTTTAGTTTTTGAATGGCATGTCCAAATACAAATATTCTAATTCCTCTTGACAACTATTTAGCAGTTAGTTCGTTACTTTACCTTTTGGAAATATTTAAAAAGTTTAATCTTCAAATGATACAGAGAAATGAATAGAACGAGACATTTTTTCCGACCTTATTCATCATACCACTATCACCTATAAAACAAACTGAAAACTAAGATGTAATGAAATACTTATATAAAACTGCCAATAGTTCAAATCCTGCTACAAAATAAATGATAATTATGACATTTTGAAACAAAATTATGATTTTTCAATAAAATTGTTAAAATAAACTTACACTGGCTGTATTGAAGGTTCATAAAGCCTGAGAGCCTTAGGTTTCTTGGCTTCCATAACAAGTGGTTCAAATTTATTTTTCATAATTTTTTCGATAATCCCAATTAACTGTCCAAAAGTTTTCTGAATAGTTGTTGGATATTTATTAATCTTAAAAAAAAAAAAAGGTGACAGTTAGTTAATACAAAAAACTGGAAAACAAGAATTAGTTGAGTATTGAACCCAATAAGAACCTCTCACCCCCCACTCAAGACACTTTGGCTCCATATAAATATTCAAAATAATTATGAATACAGCAAGTGCATAGCAAAAAATGACCTTGAGGGCAAAAAAAATATTTTTGGAAGGTAATAGTCAGTTGACTGAGATTAACACTGTCAGTTGGAAATCAACGAAACATTGGGAATGAATATTGACAGCAGAGTAACTTATTATTATATAAATTATTGGCTGAGACTGTTGTAAATAACAGAAATTATAAAGAGCAAAATAAATAAAAAATAAGAAAAAAAATTTTTAGTTCTAATTAGTTCCTCAAAAAATGCTTATAAAGGAAGAGATTTAATTATGTAACTATAGGATTTGAACAGGGCTTACTCTTTTTAAAATAAGGAAAGTGAAGTAAAAATTATTAGAGGATTGTCTGGATTTTGGTCTTGGGAGATGAAGAATTAAAAACTAAATTGTAAGCAAAAAAAGTTTTTTATTTATATATTGGCTAAAATAAAAACAATTTGGTACAAATTCTTGAGAAATTCTTCAGCTCCCAAGACCAAACTCCCGACAATCCTCTCCTAACAAAACTCAAAGGTCAACAAGTTACCCCCAAAGTAAAGTAAAAATTTTATAGAATATAAATGCTGGGAATATATATTTCAATGGAATCTCTAAAACTAATTTCTATTGTAATCCTGAATACTGAATATGGTGTAGGATGATATAAAGACAATGTAAGGGGCGCCAGGCTAGCTCAGGGGATCCGTACGGGTCTCGCAATTCTGACGCCGCGGGTTCAAATACCGCCCAGGTCAATCTTTTATTTATAATATAGAAGCTTGTCCTGAGCCATGGGTGTTTAAAATAGGGTGGCAACCTGTAGATAGCCCCTTCCTCCATGACCCTAAGTGGTTGAATGGAAGGCTAACACGCAAAAAAAACAAAAAAAAAAAGACAATGTAATTCAGCTTAAGATTAGTACAGTTCATATGCAAGATAGATGGATGGCTTTCAAAATGTTAAACCCATGTACAAATACATTTCTTTTCTGAACCTCTTTGGCTCATAATAAGTAATCCTACTATTAGTATACCAGGTATGCAAGTTTAAAATGTCGTTTATTTCTTAAAATATATACACAGTAATTTAAAAAAAAGTATAATATATTTTATTCAAAGTACTGGCCCTCGCTTTCTACACATTTTGTCCATCTCTCGGGCAATATATGGATACCATTCCAAAAGAATGCTTCATCTTTATTTGAAATCCATTCATCGAGCCATTTTCGTACGTTTTCGAAATTGTTGAAGTGTTGCTCCGCCAATGAGTGTCCCATCGATGAGAAGAGGTGATAATCAGAAGGCGCCAGGTCAGGTGAATACGGCGGGTGGGGTAGGAGTTCCCAACCAAGCGAAGAAATCGTTTCCTTAGTCAATCTGGCTGAATGTGCAGGAGCGTTATCATGCTGAAGAATGACTTTGGCGTGCCTGTGAGCCCATTCTGGGCGTTTTTCGATCAATGCGTGACTCAAATTGATCATTTGTTGTCGGTAGCGCTCGGTATTGACTGTTTCGCCGGGCTTGAGAAGCTCGTAGTCGATTTGGTCGATTTTCTCGTTTTTGATCAGTAACATCAAAATCACCACGTTTGAAACGTTGAAACCAACGTTCACATGTCTTGACGGTTGGAGCAAGATCGCCATAAGTCTCAACAAAAATTCGATGACATTCAGATGCCTTTTTCTTTTGATTAAATAAGAAAATCATGACATGCCGCAAATGCTCTTTATTTGGCTTAAAATTAGACATTTTTAACACCAAAGAAAGGTATGATACGTCCACGTAAACGACTTAAAAACAACTGACTTTTGTAAACAAATGACTAACAAACAAAATAGCGTTTAGAGATAAGCAAATCCTTCAATAGGCTAAGAGCGCATTCTATTGAAATTAAAACGACATTTTAAACTTGCATACCTTGTATTTCGAGTAGTAGCAACAGATTTATTAAATCCAATATTAATAATATCTGAAGTTTTACCTCAGACAATAAACAGTATCTAATCTAATTACCTGAGCTGTACATTCTTATAAACCCCTTTGAAACTTTGAAACAGAAAACACTGAAAATTAAGGAGAAAGAAAAAAGTCCAGTTTCCCACTTGTAGTCCTTTGAAATGGTATAATACTATATATATATATATNTATTTTTCTATTCTATATATGCTACGTGTACGTACGTCTATATGTATGGAGAAATATAATATATATATATATATACACACACACACACACACACACACACATTTTCAGGGATCAGTGGGGAGTGAAGAGAGTGTCTCTGTAGGACCACCAGAGTGGTGTTGCAGAAAAGGCTCAAAGGGTGGAGTCATTATATCAAAGAATGTGGATATAGGCACACTCTCTCGTCTTCAGTTGCAAATCTGAAGCTGTGTCATGTCAGTAAGTTGTTCAATCACATGAACTTTAAAAATGTCATTAAAACTCATTAAATGACTCTGAGCATGCATTGTTATGGGAAGAGGGCTCTGTGGTTTTGAACAGGATGTTCTTTGGTTATTAATTCTGAGATTTAGGGGCGAAATACATAAAAAGCAGTCCTACATAAAAAGCAGGACTAAAATTGCATTGAAGCAGGTATATACAATATTTGGAAGTACATGTTGATGAGGATTGGTTTTATATGTTCAGTGGATGTTGACCCAGGAGAACGTCTTGCTAGTTTTTATGATTGAGCAGGATAAGCATCTGTGTTTGTTACACGGCCAAAAGTACATTGTTTTGGTAAATTTGTGAGGGTTTTGATAGACAGTTTTTTTTCTGTTTAGTATATCTTAGAGAGTGGGGGCTTTCCTGTACTTAATGGCAGGTTTTTTGAGGTAGTAGGGAGCTAGTGGATATATTTTCCAGACGAGGGGTTGCAAAGGGCCCATGTATAAACTGGCATAAGGAGGGACCCTTTTAGTACCCATGGCAGTACTTCCAATTTGTAAATAGGTATCACCATTAAAGACGAAGGCGTTTTTGGTCAAAAGCAGTTTTGCAAGACCAATTAGAAACTCAGTGGAGGGAGCACTGGGTGGTCAAGAAAATATTTGAGGGATTGTGTAAAACGAAGTGACATATATGGTAATTAGTAAAATTGACTTTCAAGGGGGGAGAGGACAAATCATTCAAAATTTCTAAAAATTGGAAGGTGTCTTTAATAGATGAAGGAAGGACTGAGGATAGTGGTTGCAGGTGATATTCAACAAAGGAAGAGATTCGAGATTCATTCTCCCTCAGATCCTATACCTGACACAATCGGTCTCCTGGGATTTACGAGCTTATGTATTTATGGTAATAAGTATAAATGGGAAATGACAGCTTGGGAAGGACAGAGTTCCTTGATGTCCCTGTCGGTAAGCCTTTCTTTCAGGCTGTTTGTAGTAAGAAATTTTTGAATTTTCTTTGAAAATTCTGAGGTGGGGTCTTCTGAGAGGGGAATATATGTGGTTGTCATTTAGCTGACAGTTATGGCTTTATCTATTTATATTTTGATGTCTTGGACTACTACAGTACTGCCTTTATCGGATTGGCTAATGATGTTCGTATTTTGCTTAAGAGATTTTATAGCTGAAATCTCATTGGAGCAAAGATTATTTTTTGGTCTAAGGCCATTTAAAAATTTTGAGAATACTTTTACAGGATGGTTAAGTTGTAGTGGAGGGGGCTCAAGAGCCGAGGAAGATTTAAAACAAGAAAGTAGTGCTGAGACCGGAGTTTCGCGAATTGGCAGCAGGGCTTCGCTTTGATACCAGTAGTGTCGGCGTTTAATATTCCTCGTCAAGTTTACCGCATCAGAAAGAATATTAGCATGGTTTACTTTTGAAGTGGGGGAAAAGGATAAGCCTTTGCTTAATAGTGAAATTTTACTGCCGCGAATGTTTCATTTTCTACATTTACTTTCTAAATATATATATATAT
>KZ806950.1:790919-804327 GCA_000696205.2 Oncopeltus fasciatus
TATATATATCAATTATTTTAATAAGAGTAATTTAGTGACTTAATTTCAATCAAGAGGGTCTCACTCACTCCCATACTGGGGATTCCTGAGGTATGAATAAGAATGGATTTAAAAAATACTTATTTTAAATGTAATATATACTTTATGCTTTCAATGTTAAATTTTAAGATAACCTTTTTCATCATTTTAACTTTCTTCCAGTAAAAAAAAAAAATCAAATCAATATTTACGTCAGGTGTCAAGACATTAAATTTGACTAGCTTAGGCCCCTGTAATAACTGGCCAAGCTGGGATATGCATGTTGTAAATTTTTTAAAGTTTATTTTATTTCCAGTTTTTAATTTTTTTTAAAGACTATTTTTTTCATTAAAAAATGAAATCATTTCATTAAATTATTCCTAATTCATTCATTACTTTACTAAAATATATATCCAAGCCCTCTCTAATGCAGTAAAAGTTTGACTGTACAAAAAAAAACAACGTATTATATTCGATTGGGTGGCTAGAATTAAAATGGCCAATCTTGCAGAAAAAGTTCGAGGTTAAAAGTTGCTGTTTTCTATATATTACAAAAAAAATTTAACCATGGTGGAGAAAGATCAATATTTTTTTTGTAAATTTGTGGTTGGATTTTGAGTTAGAAATTGTAAATAAACAATCAATATATTTTTGAATACTTGCCAATACATCATCTACAGATAGTATGTGAATTTTATTTTTTCACTAATTTCTCCCAAATACTACTATTCATTACCAAGCCACTTATTAATAAAAGTGTAATTCTTAAAAAGCAGGACACTTCAAAACAATATATACATGAAATTTATACTACAGATTACATATATAACATGTAACAAAACCAAACTAGCAGCATAAAAAAAGACATCTAGAAAAAAATGTAAAACTAATCAATAAATATGTTCGGAAGGTGGAAACTTAAAATGAGAGATAATTGAGCACAACCCTACCTACTCTTCTAAAACTTAATCTAAATTGGAGCACTTTTCTTTTCTTTTTTTAAGGGGCATTCTTGAAAAAGGAATAAAACATATGAACCCACAAACATAAACTTTCAAAATAAGCAGGACAGTAGATTAATAAGGTGGAATGCATTATGTATTTATAAACTTTAATAATGTAGTTATACAAAAATTTTTTTTCTAGAAAACACATTAATTTTTACTCATACTTCCCTCTTCAAAATTATCCATTTTCAAATAAAATAAAGTAGAGCATGGAACATTTCCAGATAACAAACATAAATAGGAAATGAGAAAACTCTCGAATACGGCTCACTTGGCTTACAGTCCCCCCCCCCCCAAAAAAAAAAACGAATTAGACACATTAGAATCCATTATCCTTAAGATGTGTAAATCCAAAATTAAAATTTTAAATTTACTTTTCAAATTATAATAGTCATTATTCATTGAAATAGTAAAGGTGGAATTTACTGAATGATAGTAAAGTAATCCATACCAATCATCAAGATCATCAGCACTTCGATGCAGGGTTTTGAGATTTATATCAGTCGTATTTTCTCCTCTCATTCTCCTCAGTCTTTCTTCTTCAAGATCTTTCAATTTCCTTGCTTCCTCCTCAGCAATTTCCACCTCTGTTTTAAGCTTGTCACTAGGCTAGGAAAATAATTTGAAACATTATTTATTAATAGTAATATTAAAAAATAAATAAAATAAAGAGAAAACTGAAGATAGTGGATGATCAATTTTAAATTGGATGATGAGAAATTCAAAATAAAATATAGGCTTGTAAATACACTGCCGGACAAAATTAAAGGATCACTTCAATATTTTGAAATTACTGAACTGTATAGGGTATTTTTGAAAATATTCTTTTTTATTTGGAAGTCAAACTTTATTATAAGGGTAATCAAAAATAAAAAATTCTTTTCTAGAAATTTTTAATAGGAAAACAAATCAAAAAATTCCTACAGTCTCAAAATGAAAAAGTAAATCTTTGAAATGAAATGAAATAACAAAACTGAATAAAAAGGAAGAATTCGAGGAAAACGATCAATAATTGGTATTCCCACCTCTAGCTCTGATAATTGCTTCCATTCTCCTGCCCATTCCAGCGACCAGGGCTCTTACATGTTGTTCTGGGATGTTGTTCCACTCTTCCACTAACATTTCCCTTAAATCTGCCAAATTTTGTGGGTCTCGGGCGCGGACACGTCTTCCAAGCATGTCCCATACATGCTCTATTGGGTTCATATCTGGACTTCTGGGTGGCCAAACCATAACGTCAATTTCTTCTTGTCTGAGGAAATTTTGCACTGATCGAGCAACGTGAGGTCGGGCATTATCGTGCATAAAAATAAAGTTACCTGCGATATTTCTGGCGAAAGGTATTACATGTGGCTCAAGTACCTCCCTAATGTACCTGTCAGCAGTTATAGAGCCACGGTTCACAAGAACCAACTCTGTACGGGAGTTTAAATTTATGCCCCCCCACACCATCACTGACCCACCACCAAACGCAACCCTTGGAGAAAAAGTGCATGGAGCATACCTCTCTCCCCGCCTTCGCCATACCTTTTCCCGTCCATCTGGAGATCGGAGACAGAATCTTGACTCATCGCTGAATAATACGAGGCTCCAATCTTCCTGAGTCCAGTTTAGGTGCTCCCGAGCAAACCTCAAGCGCTCAACCCGGTGTTCCCTGGAGAGAAGAGGTCCAGTAGCTGAAGGATGGGAGGTCAATCCATAATCGTTGAGTCGTCTTCTCACGGTTCGCTCTGAAATTTGCACATTCCTGAACCTCTGGAGGAGACCACGCAGACTGTTACCAGTTGATCGGCGATCCCGAAGAGCATGCAGTTGCAAAAATCTCTCGTCACGGTGGGAAGTTGACCTCGGACGGCCTTGTCCGACTCTTCTTGTATGCCCTCCAGTTCGACGGTGCCTATTAAGCACCCTGGACACTACGGATTGTGACCGCTGGAGCCGTTGCGCAATATGCCTTTGAGAAAACCCTTCTTCACTCAAAGCAACAGCACGAATTGATTCCTCTTCGGTCAATGCTCTTCTGTTGGCCATCACAACGTTCTTACTAAACTCACAAGTAAAAACTAAAGTCTCTTAAATGTTAGAAAATCTTCAATAAGATGAATCTTTGCTAACAACTAACCATTTACTGATAGGAAGAAAGAAAAGAAGTGGATTAACTGACCCTTTTCTCCATAAACGGGTGGGAATATAAACAGGTACAGGATTAACTGGATAAGATACAACACAAAGTCCAGTCTGGGGCAATGGAATTTCTATTTTTATCTCTTATGTAATAATAATATAAATATTTATAAGTGATCCTTTAATTTTGTTCGGCAGTGTAGTTATTTATTAAGCTCAAAAACCATTCATGAAAACAGATATTAAAGCACAAATAAATACTAAAAAAAAAGAGAAAAAAATAGAGGATTGGCATATAAAAGTAGTAGGATAACTATACTGGAACTTAACCTTAATTATTTATTTATAAAATCATTTAACTCTATGATTGAAATCAGTTAATTATTTGATTCCTAGCAACCTTATAACAATGTAAAATGATTTGTTTTCTTTAATTAATATATTTATACATAGAAAATGAAAAACTCACAGCTGCAATATATATTTAATAATTAAGAACAGGAGGGAGAAAGAGTGTAGTTAGTAACACACAAAAAGAAAAAAAATTATATTGTAATGGTGGACAAATTAATGTAGTCTGGACCTAACTCAACAACTTATAATTTGAAGCATATCAATCTTTAAATCATACTAATTAGACATACATAGACAGAAATAGTCAAAGTTTCAGCCAGAATGCAATAAAATAAAAAAATACACCAAAGTTTATTCTTATATTTTTGTAAGTTAATGTTTCGGTTTATAGTGTAAGCCATGATCAAGACTAAAATGAAACACCAGACTAAAATATTTATGAACTATAAGAATAAAAGTAAATTAAGAATAGAAAAATACAGTTTAGTGACTTATAATCCCGTCATAAATGTATAAAGATCAGAAGACTCTAACAAAATAATAACTAATCAAATAATTAACTAGACATTGAAAAAGAGGGAACTCCATGAGAGATCACAAGTCCTTTTTACTTGGAGCCTATCAGAATACTAAAAACAAGTGTTACATAGGAGGGGGGGGGGACCACAACAGTTGGTACATGAAAAAAAAAATAACACAATGGTATTTAAGAATGTGGCATGAACTTCAAACGAAATTCCTGATTTTGACCTGGAGAATTTACTGGGATAGTCTTTCCTTGGATATATTGGAATAGGAATTATGTTTAATATGTACATATTGTGCCTCCACTCGATTAAAAATTACATCATTTAAATACTTGCCTCTAAGACCCTATACACATTCCCCATTAGTCAAACATTATTGTTCGAATTGTTGGGCTAAGACCTTGTTTTGGTAAATTTGTGAGAGTTTTAATACAGTTTTTTTCTGTTTAGTGTATCTTGGAGGGTGGGGGCTTTTCTGTATGTAATGACAGGTATTTGTGGTAGTATGGAGCTGATGGATGGATTGCTGTGAATAATAGGGAGGGCTTCATATATCTTGGTCTTCATACCTTCTACCCCGGGGAAATTTTCAGTAGCCAGGTTAGGAGTTTGGGCATTAGGAGATTTAGGTTCAGAATGGAAGGTTTGGTTTGTAGAAAGAATTTTTTTATTGAGGAGTTGGGGTAGATAATCCCTTTGAAGAGATTCTTTTATGGATTCTAAGTATTTCTCTAATGTATCTTGATAATTACAGACACGGTGGCCCCTAGGAGTGAGAGTAAGGTAAGGACCTCTTGGTGTGTGGAGGGTGGCTGCTGGAATAATGTAAATACTGCTAATTATTAGAGGGCTTGATGCGAACACCTGTGATGAAGTGGTTGTCTACTAGTTTTATATTAATATAAAAAAAAAAGGCTTTGTCTTTAGATATATTCCACGTGAACTTTATGGAAAAAGTGTTATTCAGATCATCTAGGAATGTGGATAAAGAACCCTGTTCAAGGGTCCAAATCATAAAAATATCATCCACAAATATTTTCCAGATGAGGGGTTGCAAAGGACGGGAGGCCAGGAACATTAGTTCACGTTGGCCTACTGGCATAAGGAGGGGCCATTTTAGTACCATAGTTGTACCTCCAATTTGTAACTAGATATCACCATTAAAGGTCAAGACTAGTTTTGCAAGACCAATTAGAAACTCAGTGGAGGGAGCACTGAGTGGGGGCCGCTAATCAAGAAAATATTTAAGGGGCTCAAGCCCTTCGGGTGTGGGAATTGATATGTATAATGAAGTGACATCTATTGTAATTAGTAAAATTGACTTTGAAGGGGGCAAGGCCAAATCATTCAAAATTTCTAAAAAATGGAAGGTGTTTTTAATAACAGAAGAAAGGGATGAGGATAGTGGTTGCAGGTGATATTCAACAAAGTTCAATTGCAGGGAAATGCTTTGTTTAAAGTTAAAGAGGTGGATAGGATCCCTATGTGAAGGTGGGATACCACTAATTGGTATATTTATGGTTGAAGTATTGAAGAAGACACCCAAGCCTATGCATGTATTTAAAAATTCACAATTGCTGGTATATTGTGCTAATTTGTGGGAGTGGTGACTCAGATCATAGAGCCATGAATTAAGTGATAGTGTATAATTAGGCATGCTTGTAACAAGAGATTCTGAAAAAAAGTTTAAAATGGTGAATTAAGGAAATTTTTGAAAATATAAATATTTAAAAATGTAAAAAGAAGATAAAAATTAGAAGAAAAAGAGGAAGAAAAAGATAGTTTAAATAGAATAAGTGAATACTTATCTGTATAAGACCGGAGCGATGGCAACTGGTTGCTGCTATATATAGAAATTATACATATAAAATGGAACATTCGCGGCTGCGATATATAGTGATCAAGAACAGGTGGGATATAAAGTACAGGAAGCACACAAAAAGAAAGAATCACAAATAGTAAAATTTTTGTGGATCTCTCGCCCATCGTCAGTGAGGTGTGAAGGTGACTAAGATCAAAATCCTTCCTACAAACCGAACCTTCCATCCTAAACCTAAATCTCCTAATGCCCAAACTCCTAACCTCGTTACTGAATATTTCCCTAGGGTAGAAAGTATCAGGACCAAGGTACACAAAGCCCTCCCTATTATTCAGAACAATCCATCCACCAACTCCCTACTACCACAAAAACCTGGTATTACGAAAAGGAAAGCCCCCACCCTCAACATACACTAAACAGAAAAAAATTGTCAGTCAAAACCCTCACAAATTTATCAAAACAAGGTACTTCGCCTTGTAAAATTACAGCCTATCCTGTCCAATTATAAAAACTGGCAACACGTTCTCCAGTGTCAACACCTAACATATCCAATCCCCATTAACATGCACATCCAAAAATTGTACCTGCTTTTTACATTTGAAAATGTACTACGCCTCTAAATCTCAGAATATATATATTTGGAATCATAAAAAATTACAGGAGTTTAATGCTTAAAACAGTTTGAAGTCACTACAATCTATGAATCAAAAAATGGAGGAAATCTAATTCTGGCATGAAGTAATGTGATTTTAAATATTTATGTCTAATCAAAAGTAGGATTTCATATAATTGCAAAATGTTTTTAAAAAATATCCATAAAATAAATACATAATGTTATGTTAAATAAATACTATTTATTTAATATTAATATTAAAAGAATAGAATAAATGATTTAAGAAAATATACTAACTGTTCCCCGAGGCTCAAATTTTAAGTCACTTAAAATTAAATCATAAGAATCTTTCTTTTCAACTTCTTCAACTGGTCTTCCCAAGTTTACTATAGGTATAAGCTCTTTCCATTCTGCATCTAATTCCTCTGTTTTCTGAAGGGTTTTTTCTTTCGCAAGTTGTCTTTCAGCTTTTCTCTTTTTACTATCAGCTATAAGCTGCTCAATTACAGAAGCCCTATTATTTTTACTTTCACTGAGAACTCCTCCTCCAAATGAAGCTTCTTCAACAAATTTAGCTGAAAATAGTTATTAATAATATAATCATGAACAACAAACTATAATATAAATAGTAAAAATCTTATAACACTTATAGCCAAATTAAAACATTGTCAACAATCTGAATTAATGTCATTGATTATAATGTAATAATAACAAAACTAAAAACAGTATATGATTGTAGTCAGTGTGTGTGTGTGTGTGTGTGTGTGTGTGCGCATATGTATCAAGCACTTCGTACACTAATAATGATATCTAAAAACTGACAGCCATAGTTGACATGCCAAAGGGGAAAGAAAGACTGACACTACATTATTATAAAGTAAACAAAAATATACCATGAGAGAGATTTTAATTGTGTATTGCTAATCCAAATTTTACTACCCCCATATAATTTTGGGGTAAGATAGTGTTTAGCAAAAAACAAAGGGACTAACTATCATACTTTGAAAATATATTTAGACGCAGCCAAAAGAACTCAATTTAAAATTTAAGTGAATTATACTATTATAGATTCCATAGAAATTTTAAGTGCAATAATTCTGTAATAGGCACTGCATAAACTAAACAAATCCCTTAGCATCACATTTAAATATATTTATATGTGAATTTCCAAAACATTTAAGCTCTTACACCTATGGATCCAATTTTGTTCAATAATGAAATCAACCATTATTTTTTAATTTCAATGCAAGATGACAAAAAGCATTAAGGAAAATAATAAATTGAGTTGTCCATTAATTTGAAAGTTAAGAGCTTAAATAACCCCACCATCTTAATTGTTCAATTTCTTTGTGTAACACCTATAACATATCTTCATAAATAAATAAAACTATGAGTTTCATTATGGCGATGTAGAATATTCATTGTGTATAATTAAATATTATTCCTGCTACACCAAAAAATAATATTTACCTCCCAAAATCATTTGAATTAATAATAATATTAATCTCGGGGGTTATGTGATAAATTTAATTCTAAATATATCACATAATCCCCTGGTCTCATTTTGTTAAATATATAAAATTGACATTTATTTTCATTAATAAATGTGTCAATACATCAAATTACATTAAAAACAACTAAATGGGGCTTCTAAAACAATAGTAAAATTTACAGCATGTAATGAACGAAGCAATCTGTGTTAATTTACATTACTCTAAATTAAATATGCCTACTTTATTAAAAAAATCAAAATTTATCAGCATGTAAATTAAAAAATAACACAAATTTCATTTTTTTTTAAATTAAGGTTTTGAGATCATTATATAAAATATTGAAATTGGAAGGTAGAATTAAAGGTGATTTCATAAGGCTCATTCAGAATAATGGTGGTCTCACATAGACCAGATAACAAGAGAATATTAGCTAAAATGTATAGGAAATTATTAAAAAAAACTAAGTTTATTCTAAAAATAACAGTAAGAAAATTATTCCTCAAAGGCCAACAATTTATAAATGTAATTCTAAATACATATGTGTGGATATATACATATATAAGATAATATACCTAAACTAAAGTAACAATCTAAAAGATCTCAAATCACACAATAAAAGTGATTTTAAAAAAAATATTTAAATGGTAATTACCATCTAAGCCCTTTATATCATCATCATCATCATCTAAAAGAGTATCTAACTTCTCAAGCTTGGCAATAGATTGATCTTCATTAATTACATCCTCATCAGCCAATTGAAAAATATCTTTCTGCAAAAAAATCAATAAATTTTTTTTGTAAATATTCAACTTACTAATCAATAGTCCAAATGCATACTATTTTTAGGCTTACCCTTTTGTGGGACTTCATCTGAGCATGGAACATTGCAACAATGCGATCTTCTTTAGTCATCGCAGAATTTTTTTCCACAATTCTTCTGTCAACAAATTTATTTCCTTTGTTAATTTGCTTGTATTCTTGAAGAAGGGTTTCTTTTCTCTGTGAACAAAATATATATAATTTAACTTAATTATTAACACACAAACAAAATGTACAAATTAAAAAAAAATGGAAGAATTTAACCTTCTTCAAAGCTTTTGCTTTAGCAACACCAGGCAATCCTCGATCAGCTTTCAGTTTTCTATTAAGAACATTAAATTTTTGTCTATTCACATGAATTTCGAATGGATTTAAGTTCTTTTTCACTTCTTTTTTCTTACTTATCATTTCAGAAAGGTTATTTTTTTTTCTTTTTGCCATTTTAATGAAAAATTAATATCAACAAAATCTTAAAATGCTTATAACAACTTCAAGCAGTACAAACACGTGATATTGACAATTATAGCCTGCTTGTTGATAAACCTATGCTTCTCTTTGAAGGATTCCAAAGACGTATTCAAAAGACCATAGAGTAGAGAGATTATTAGAAAGGTGACTCTTCCTTGTAAAAATTGCTTCATAGTATTTCGCTGTACTGTGGTAATAGTCTGACTAACAATTAAATTTTTTTTAAATAGCCAATTGTTCACTCTAAGTCCATTAGCATTCACGATAAAGGGCTCTCGCTGCAGTTTAAAAGAAAAGTGATGACATTTCTATGATGTCAGATGAGCGTCCAACATTTAAAGATTGGGCTCCAGTTAAGTATGATTTATTAAGGACTTCCAAAAAAACGACAACTAGTAGCTGAAACATTTTAAAATAACTTTATGTATTAACTGTAGCTACTTTATATCCTATCCACTCGCATTTTTTCCAGTGGTGGATCTTCTAAAAGTGGTCAATAAATCGGAACAATTTAAAATTTATTCACTATGCTTTTTCAAATATTTTGTTTGTGGTGGACAAATTAATAATATTTTTTATTTATTTTTGTTCCCATTCNGGTAAGAAGCTCAGCTACCGCATAGTAAAGTGTAAACTTTTTGAACAGAGGAGTGTATGATTAAGAAAGTGTATAATTCAAAATAACGGTTCTATGAATAAAATGTGTAATTTTAGATCGTATAAAGTAAATATTTGATAATAATTAAATCCAATCAGTCAGAATGACAAAAATTGTTTTGTTTTAAAAGACTGACAAATAGGTTGTCTTTCTTGTAAAATTGTTTAATTAGAAAGACAATCACTTATCCAACCCCAGTTGAAATATTCCGCTGCTGAGAGGCTTGACAAGTAATTATTAAAAGTATCATACCTTCTATTATCCGTCTTCATTGGTTTCTGCAAACCATCTTCTGTTGGCCTGAAACCAATGAAGACGGATAATAGAAGGTATGATAGTTCTATATTCATTGGTAGTGGAAATAACCTTTTAGAATAATTAAAAGCCTTATTTTGTAAAGAATCTAGATTTTGTTATACGAGCTGGGATATTTTGTTGAACTTCGTACGATATGAGGGATGCCTGTGCTTCTTGAACATGGCTCTAGCTTGACGCTTATCCCTTATTATTTTTTTTAATTTGACGGCTATGCCTCAACGGTTACTATTTCCATCTTGCTCCATAAAGCACAACGCCCGTAGTAAATGCATTCACTTGGGCCCGCTCATATCTACGAGTAAAGAGTTTCAATTGGCTGGCATGCATATAGTCTACACTACTGCAGCAAACGGACTGGTATTCTAATAGCGAATGACATCAAGCAATATACTGTAAATGAGGCAGCAGTATAAAAAAAAAAAAAAATAATAAAAAAACGTAATAAACTATAAGCTGTTAGGTGTAGACACAACAAACTCATTATCTCATCCAAACACAACTACCTATTATTGACTATCGTCTACGATTGATATTCGTTGGTAAATGATTAAAATTTTAATTAAATCTGTCATTAAAATAATCTGAATAGTTCCACATCTTCAAATTCTCTAGAGGACCTAATATTAGATTTTGAATCATAGAGGTCCAACAATACATAATTCTTTTATTCTTTATTTTTGTATCTCGTTGATCTAAACATAAAGTAAAACCTTCTTTCTCAGCAGTCTGCTATTTATCCCAAGTTTATACAGTTTGTTTTGTTGAACCTGTCATTAATTGCTTTAGTACGATGCCTGTTCTTGAAATTCTTTATGAAAAAGACTATAATTTACTCACAAAGTAACTTGCATAATTGTTTTCTTCATTTTATTTGTTTATTCTTATCTATAAGGAGCTTTTCAAAGGATGAATTTTATTGACATGTCAATCTAATTGATAATGTACTATAACTGTATGAGGTGGCCTTCCAGTATAAGTTATTATTATTAGTCACAATTAAAGAGTTATATAGCAAGACCACCTATACCCAAAAAGATAAAAAGCCAAAATGAGGAGTTTTTTGACTGTAGAGATTATGAGTAGATGTATTTTGTTGGGGTTCAGTCAAGGTAGATCCAAAAATTACAATTTAAAAGTACACATTTTTAAAATTGTATATTTGAATCTACCTTGACGGAACCCCAACAAAACACATTTACTCATAGAAAGCTTAATAAAAAACCTTTGATATTTTTACCCTCTATTTAAATAATTTTTCATTTTAATTTGTTTCCATATTAGATCATTAATATTACACCCTTATTAGCTTTTTCCTCAAATATCTTACAGAGACTTAAATCTCTTGGTCTATATCCTTTATGTATTAGAGCTTTTTACGTGAATTAATGGACTTTGAAGCATTCTGTTTCAATAAATAAATATTTCCTAATTTGACAAGCACTAGAAAAAATAATTTAAGTGTTCATACATGTTCAAATTAATTTAAAATTTAAATTATTTATTTCAGATCCTATTATCTTTCACTAAACCTATATAAAATGTAAATTGCAAGTTGTAATTCATTATTATTTGCAACTTATTTGAATATTATTACTTTTAAAAGTAAATACCACTAATAAAATATACTACTATTTAACTTAGTCTTAAGTTGTGACTAAAGTAATTAATAAAGCATATATTAATTTTTAATGTAATTTAAATCTTCATTAGCCTGAAGCTAAGGGAAAAATAATTATTATTGCTTTTTTATTTATTTTGTAAGTAACTTTCCGTAAGGCTTAAGTTTATTTAATTACATATGGGTAGCATGCTTAATCTTAAACAAATTTTAGAATCCTTTCTATTAATTTTGAACATAAGACCTGGTTATTGCTTTCTTGTTGTTTCTTTTATATCAAATAGTACTTGATTATGACTTTTCAAAGGGACTTTGAAAAGTAATATGTTATCAAAAATTAAGTTAACTTAAAAAAAGCAAAAATAATTTTTATTGTCCCTGAGACCTTTCTAAATAAATAGATTCTTGACCCTCATTGACACAGAAGTTAAAAAAATTTGCTGCTTGAAAAACATTCTAAAGGAAAATGCTAGATGTAGTTAATTGAAATTTTTTTATTTAGCTTTTAAGTTCTATTAAAATGCTAACTGAGCTTTTCATTACCATAAAATAAATGAGCAAATAAAATGTATAAGTAATTTTGAATAGTTTGCCTCTAGTTTATGAAAGTTTTATTATCCTAGCACAGATGAAAGTCATTCAGGTCTAGAATGTATAAAAAGTGTCATCAGAGTTCACTGAGACATAGTGAACTTTGATAAACCAATGTGGAACTGTTATTTGTTCTATCCATGGACTATGAAAAATTTTTAGTATTACAGTTAGAAGAAATTCTTTTTCAGAGGCATGTAACCTTCCCTCTTACTAGTTAATTTAGAAATAAAAAGTGTTTTTTCTGGAAATGCCCTGGTTTGGAGTACCTCTCCTCCTGTTGTGATTTTGTTCAAAAACTATACATCTCTTCTTCATACTAATATTTTGAATCTGCCAAAGGTGTGCCATATTGAGCATTCCATAAAAAAAATATGGTATACTCAGACATCTCCACAAAAATAGTAAAATGGCTTCTGGAACTTCAAATGTAAAGATTTGATTGAATCTCAGTAATGTAATGCAAAAATAATATAGTTTTGTCGCCCAACTTTTTCAAAAAGTAATTTTACTTCTTTATAGAAGTATATAATAAAGAGCCTGAACTTACATAAATTTAGCAGTCATTACTTTGGAAGAGGAGTGCTTACATACAAGAGTAAACACTTTTTTATCACTAAATAGACTAAAAAGTTTTTAGCTTTTAAGTTGGAGCAACAAATTAGTAAAGCACTAGGAATAATAAATATTGGACCATTTACCTGGAAAACTGTAGTATGAAGTTATTAAACTTGTATTTAGCTTATAAACAGACAGTGCTACCGACAAACAATAGCCATTTTTTTTGACAAATTATGAATTAAAGATATCATCACAAAAAAAGAAAAAATGACAATGAGTAAAATTATTGGAGAGACTTCTTCCCCTTTGTCAGGAGTGAAGAGAGACTTTTCTTTCCTTGAGATTCTTTTTTCGTCTGTTCACTACACTCTTTCTCCCACCTTTTCTTATTTATTATATACATTGCATTTTTATTATATA
>KZ806950.1:808384-855663 GCA_000696205.2 Oncopeltus fasciatus
CCCACTGATATGAATAAGACTGGGCTCTATAGTTATTATTTAATAATTTCTTTTTTTAAATTGTCTAAAATATATTGTTATATTTCTAATTTAATAAATCATTTAATGAAAACTGCCTATTAAATCACTAATACTTTGCCTTAAACATTAAATGAAATGTATTACTATTATTTCAATATTAGCCATAATACTAGTACTGGAATATGTACTAGTATTAACTAATACTAAGTTAATTGGTTATCTTAACTAATAAAGTCTAGATAATTTGTTTTTATATTTAGTTAAAAAATTGTATGCTTTTTTATTTTATTATGCATGTAATATTTTACTGCTCTTATACTTAATTAAATGAGGGACTTCTAAAAATTGTGCAAATCAGAACCTTGACTTTAATCAGCCAGAGTCAGCCAATATAATGACAAAGAGTTATACTTTTGTGTGTGTGTGTGTGTGTGTGTATCTGTATATACACACACACACACACATATACATATTTAGAAAATGAAACACTCGTAGCTGTGATATATCATAAAGAAGAACAGATGGTAGAAAGAGTGTAGTAACACGAGAAAGAAAAAATTACAATGAGTATAATTTTCGGGGAGATTTTTCATCCTTCAATGAGGAGTTAAGAGAGACATTTTATATATGTATATATATAAAACTCTCTCTGAAAATTTCCTCTTTGTAATTTGTCCACTATACTCTTTATTCCACCTGATCTTATTTACTATATATATACACATAACATCATACATATTTACTTATTTAATATTGTATACGGATGAATTTAAAAGGTTTGATTTGAATATCTTTCCAATCTATAAAAGTATTTTTGTACCTTAAATTTAAGGAAAATTGTTTATTATATTAAACATGATGTTAGTGAGTATAATCTAGCATTATTTTGTTTACACTTCAACTTCATTAAAAATAATACTAAATAATGTGTGTCATGTGTAGCAAAAACTGAAAACTTTTTAAGCATTTGTAACTAGTTGATGAAGTGTTCAGTAAAGTTTTACTGTAGTGCATTGAGTAAACTCAATCTAATTAAATAGGCACTTTCATGTTCAGTGCTATTCTTATTATTAATGATTTAACATTTCACTGTATAATTGTTGTTACTTTATTCAGTATCATCATTTTGTAAATTAAGTACTCTGAATACACAATTATAAACTCTTCAGCTATTATTTGATAATTTCTTTAGTTAATTAATTGATTATTCCTTTATCAATATAAAGAATGTTAAAAAAAAATCAGAGTAAGTGAAAGTAGTGCATTTTTTGCCAATATATTTCCTTAGCTGTAATTCCTTTCAATAGAGTTATAAACTCAAAATCCTTATTAAAATAGATTTAAAATGCAGAGTTTATGAGTATCCTAAAATTCATGATTCTTCTGATTGAGATTATGAGGTAATGTTAAAGTTCATTGATCATAAGTACATTAACTAAATTAAATGCATGAATTTTCTTAAATTTTTTCTCTTAACTAGTCAATTGTCAATTTAGAAATTGGGTTTATCCAACCATTTCTTTAGGATTTGGCAAGGATTAGGTTATTCTGATTTCTACCAAATCGGTAGTTCCTCAAGGTAGTGTGCTTGGGCCCATCCTTTTCATCCTATACACTGCTGACATCCCTTCTCATCCAAGTACTCTCTTAGCTCTATTTGCAGACGATAAAGCATCCTATCTTCCTACCCTGATTCTAAAACTGCTTCTATAAACCTACATGATCATCTCAAAAATATCAAATAATGGTGTGGCAAATTGAGAATAGAAATCAATTAAGCTAAATGTGTTCATGTTAATTTCCAATTACAGAAAGAAAAAAAAAAAACTTTCCTGAAATTGTGAAATTTAACAGTGTCCTTATAGGATGATTTTAGTTGGGGTTTGGTCTAGGTAGATCCAAAAAAATACAAATTAAAAAAAAGTGTATTTTTTTAAAAGATTATCTGCCAACGTTTCGGCTTACATNTTTTATATTATAAATAAACTGCTATTTTTCCATAAATATAAAATTTTGTTATTTAAAAGTAAGTGGTATGGTGCTAATAAGAATAGTGGTTTTGTTATGTAAATACTTTTTTTTTCTTGTCTTAAATATTTATCTATCCTTTGCTTACTTTTTTTTTGTTTACCTATTTAAAATAATTAGCCCTTCTAGGTTGATGGGCAACTGATATTTGTCGACTTGTGGGAGAAAGGGTTGGAATGAACAAGAGATAGCAGTGGAACTTAATCCTAAGCTTAAAGTAGTAGTTACCTAAGTCCCCTGCTGTAAAACCTTATCTTCTATCTGAAGAAATATTTCTTCGTAATTAGAACCCTCAGTCTTAACTTGTAGTTGAGGACCTGTTCCTACATTGTGCACAAGGGTCACTGAATTGACATAGAATTTGGATTTCCCTCAATTGTAACATTAAAATGAGGTATTGAAAGGTGACTTTATGTTATGTAAACATCATCTTATTCTAACCTAATAATTTATTTTCACTTTCCCTCACTTATGATTTCCTTGAAGCTGCAATCAGTGACCACATCTTCATAGTTAATCCTTGGCTTACATACTTATAGGTAATTGATATGCTTAACTTCCTAAATGTTACTATTTATTATTTTAATAGAGGAAATATATTATTCTATTATTATATGTTTTTTGTTGGTATTCGGTCAAGGTAGATCCAAAAAAAAAATACAAATTTTAAAATAAGTGTATTTTTTAAAAATTATCTGCCGATGTTTCGGCTTACATTGTAAGCTATCTTCAGGGCTGTTGAAATACAATGTCATGAGAATACAATAATAATTATATATATTAATAATTATAAATTAAATATTATAATACAGAATTACCATAATGTAATGTGATATCAAAAGTATGAAAGCTATGTAAGGGAATTTGAAAAACAATCAGACAACTTATTAAAAAATAATTAAATAATATTAAAACAGTAATTTACCACACCTGTCTATCATGAAGACGAGAGAACACGTCCTGTCCCTAATTTCACATTTTCATGTCTGAAGATTATAATTTTTAAGAGAAACGTGGGAGGCGGAAGGTTGGGGGAGAAGATAAGAGGCGGAAGGTACAAAGGGAAAGCAAAAGGGGGCAAAACATTTTCAACATTCTAAAAACCATTAGCCCCCCGTCTCAATAAACCTATCAAACATTTTTCCCAGTTCCAAAGTTACTTATTCCCAATAATACCCTACTTTTTTCCTTTGTCCTTTTTATTGCCCCCTTTAAAACAGTCCGCTTTCCCTTTGTATCTTCCGCCCCTTAACTTCTCCCCCACTCTTCCGCCTCCCACGTTGTTTCTCTGAAAAATTATATTCTTCAGTCATGGAAATGTGAACTTAGGGACAGGACGTCCTCTCTCGTCTTCATGATAGACAGGTGTGGTAAATTACTGTTTAATGTTATTTAATTATTTTTTAATAAGTTGTTGTCTGCATGTTTTTCAAATTCTCTTACATAGCTTTCTACATTAATACTTTTGATATCACATTACATTATGGTAATTCTGTATTATAATATTGTCAATTATTATTGTATTCTTATGACATTATATTTCTACTGCCCTGAAGATGGCTTACAATGTAAGCTGAAACGTTGGCAGATAATCTTTTTAAAAATACGCTATTTTTTTTAATTTTGTATTTTTTTGGATCTACCTTGACAGAACCCCAACTACAATCATCTACGGTAAAAAAACTCTCCTTTTCTAAGTGTCCCTTTACCACATTTATATTTCGTTCATTTCCTGGGTTTCCATTTTGACTCACGACTCAGTTGGGGCGAACATGCTAAAATTAAAAGACTAGAACTCAATTGACTACTAAGACTCCTGTAGAGGAGACTTATGTATAAGAACTCCAATCTTAAAATAGAAAACAAACCGAGACCTTACAATGACCAATCTGGAAATAATATGTTGAAATCTGGGGTGCCGGTCTTTTTTTAAGATAAACAAATCCATTTTTTAATTAATTTGTTAATTGAAATCATTTAGCTCTTTATTTTATTATGGAAAAAGGCATTTTTCTTTTTTCCTTTAAATATTACTAATCTAACAAACATTTATTTAGAGTTATCTTAAAAATTTATTTTATGAATTTTTTTCTTTTTCTGAACTAGAATGTAGCATTTGCAATGATCACAGCTGAACAGTTTCCTGAAATTTCTGTTCGTCATAAAGTCACTGCAGTACCTACACTAATATTTCTCACGGGTGGAAAAGAGGTGGATAGAGTAGATGGCGCCAACCCCTCTTTGTTAACTTCTAAATTGACTAACTTGGTAAGTTATAGAACTCACTTTCATGATTTTGTTTCTACTATTTCTTAATTATTTGGAGTAGAGTAATTCATTCAATTTTCTAAATATCAATTGTCATGAATGAAAATTTAGATTTAATGTATATATTCATTTTGATGGAATTAAAATTTAAATTAACCATTTTCAATAATGTTATTTTTTTAAATTAATTTTATATTATAAATAAACTGCTATTTTTCCATAAATATAAAATTTTGTTATTTAAAAGTAAGTGGTATGGTGCTAATAAGAATAGTGGTTTTGTTATGTAAATACTTTTTTTTTCTTGTCTTAAATATTTATCTATCCTTTGCTTACTTTTTTTTTGTTTACCTATTTAAAATAATTAGCCCTTCTAGGTTGATGGGCAACTGATATTTGTCGACTTGTGGGAGAAAGGGTTGGAATGAACAAGAGATAGCAGTGGAACTTAATCCTAAGCTTAAAGTAGTAGTTACCTAAGTCCCCTGCTGTAAAACCTTATCTTCTATCTGAAGAAATATTTCTTCGTAATTAGAACCCTCAGTCTTAACTTGTAGTTGAGGACCTGTTCCTACATTGTGCACAAGGGTCACTGAATTGACATAGAATTTGGATTTCCCTCAATTGTAACATTAAAATGAGGTATTGAAAGGTGACTTTATGTTATGTAAACATCATCTTATTCTAACCTAATAATTTATTTTCACTTTCCCTCACTTATGATTTCCTTGAAGCTGCAATCAGTGACCACATCTTCATAGTTAATCCTTGGCTTACATACTTATAGGTAATTGATATGCTTAACTTCCTAAATGTTACTATTTATTATTTTAATAGAGGAAATATATTATTCTATTATTATATGTTTTTTGTTGGTATTCGGTCAAGGTAGATCCAAAAAAAAAATACAAATTTTAAAATAAGTGTATTTTTTAAAAATTATCTGCCGATGTTTCGGCTTACATTGTAAGCTATCTTCAGGGCTGTTGAAATACAATGTCATGAGAATACAATAATAATTTACAATATTATAATATAGAATTGCCATAATGTAATATGATATCAAAAGTATGAATGTAGTAAGCTATGTAGGAGAATTTCGACATGCAGAAAGCAAACTATTAAAAAACTATTAAAGAATTAAAACATTAATATGCCACAACTACCTATCATGAAGACAAGAGGGGACGTCCTGTCCCTAAGTTCACATTTTCATGATTGTGCGGAAAAATATTTTTTGAGAAGGACACTGTGGGGTGGTGGAAGGGTAGGGGGGTAAGAGGCGGAAGGTGCAAAGGGAAAGCGACCTGTTTCAAAAGGGGCAGTAAAAGGACAAAGAAAAAAAGGAAGGGTATTATTGCGGATAAGTACTTTGGGAAAATGGCTTACAATGTAAGCCGAAATGTCAGCAGATAATTTTTAAAAAATACCCTTTTTTTAAAATTTGTATTTTTTTGGATCTACCTTGACCGAACCCCAACAAAAAAAAAATCTAATAATAATATCTATGGTCAATAAACTCTCCATTTGAATTATTCTATTATTTTTCCTCATTTTAAATTTTCAGCTAATGGTTCCCACCCAATATAATTTATTTCATTTATTCATCTTCTTTTATTCTGGGAGTATAAGTCATCAATTAAATGATTAAATAATGAATGCATCCTTCATACTTACTTAAGTGGAAGGAGATTATTTCATTCCTGGTAATCCTATTACTAATAACAATAACACAGATTATGGTTATTATCCTCAGACAACAAATTTGATTATGGTCTCTCAATCTATACTCTTAAAAATTGAGAGGGAGGTTGTGAAATTATTAGTGCCTATAGAAAATTGACAACTAATGATTAAGAGTGTTCAGTGGTTTTAATAAATTTATAAATAGCACAATTGCTGGCAGGGTACTGTCTCTGAACCAAATATTTTAAGATTAGTCAATAACAAATTTAGTAAAAATAATTTAATTAACTCATGAAAGTCAATCACAATGTACTGAAATCATGAATCCTGATAAATACACAAACAAAATTATGGCTTTAATAGAAAGTGCAAAGAATGAAATATAGAACCTACTGGAAAAAACAGTCAAAAATATAAAACACACGATCTTTGATGTGTGATAATTTGATCTATAAAGAAATTTGGGGGTCAAAGTATATGGATAAAACTGAAAAATTATTAGTCTCCTATGTTAAGAAACTATTGTATTTGCTATTTGGTACACTATCTCTCATTTGTTGGACTAGAAACTTGACAAATTCACCCACAGTATAATGTCTTTTAAAGGATCCTAAGCTGGTGACAATTTATCTTAAATCTAATCTAACTTTACTAAAGCCTGCTACTTGGCACTGATGAAAATTAAACAGCGTAGCTTATTTTTTATCTATCAGCAACTCCTAGTGACAAAAAAATACATACATAATCTGTATAGCCTTTTACAAAAACAATAATTTTTATTATTTATAATANATAAATAATAATATTCAGTTTTGTCATCTGAATTTTTTTTTTTGTTTGTAAGATTACATTTTATTTTTAATATTTCATTTTTGCTTTTGTTTTAGATAGAAAATTATAAAAAGACTGGTGCTATTTCTAAAAGTAATGAAATCTCAAATAAATCACCAACTAATAAAATTTCTATTGAAGAACGAGTGAAGAAACTAATTAATGCTGCTCCTGTAATGTTGTTCATGAAGGGAAATGCTGACCAGCCTAGATGTGGTTTCAGTAGACAGATAGTTCAGATTCTAAATGATCATAGTGTTCAGTTTAAAACATTTGATATTCTAAATGACCAAAAGATAAGAGAAGAATTGAAAAAAATTTCAAATTGGCCTACATATCCTCAGGTATGTACATCCATGACCATCTATACAGATAATAGAACTTCAGATAGCCTTAATCCAATTTAAATCTTTGTGCGGGATTTGTGGGACTGAGTATTATTTTTATCTTTGGCTAGGATAAATCCTCTTTTATTAAATTGATTATGAATATCTCTGTTCAGAAAAATTGATTTAATGACTACCACTAGCTGATAATTTAAAATTATCAGTTCATTCTATTTGCTCTGTAGTTAAAATGAAACAAAATTAATTTGAAGGCAATTAAATATTGTTTTCAATTCTGGGGCCATTGCTAAATTAGAAGTACCTTTAGCTATTGTATCTGATTCTTTTTTCATAATTTTACTATAATTATTAGTATGTAATATAAAGGGTAAACCTACTAATTTATTCAAAATGTATTTAAAAAATATTAATTGTTCTCAATAATTAGTCAGTTTAATTTTTTTGTGTTTTTGCTGAAAGCATTCATCTTAGAGAATACAATTGAAGAAGTAGATAGGGCTTGGCCAAAGTTTTGTTTTAAAAAAACACAATTTTTTATAATATGCATTTCATATTATTTGCCAATATTTTGGCTTTCTTTACTAGCCACCTTCAGGGCAGTTAGACAAAATTTGCTTCTAAATAAAACTAAAATGTCAAAAAAATAAAAATAAAATAAAAAATAAGAAAATTGTGGAATGTTGTGTCTTTTTTCACTAAATTTTTGATGGAGCACTACTATCTTTTCATTACATGTCTTTCCGATCAACAATTTCTTCTCTTGAATTCCTGTTTGAGAGATTCTACCAAACTTTCTAAGCAAGCATGAGACCTAAGCTAATAGGCAGAGCAGATCTTATATTGCTTTATTGACTTCTACCTCTATATTAATTATACCTTAATTAAGCTATGTCTGTCCATATTCATACTCCATAGTATTCATATAGAAAATTAAATAAAGTTTTGTCAGATTCACCTCCTAAGTGGTTAATATAAACTTAAAAACTCTAGATCTCCTTCAATTCATTTTTTAAAATGAAGATAATTTAAGTTGGCCCTCTAAACTGTAATTATCTTGTTAGATGTTTTTTTGTTCGGGTTCGGTCAAGGTAGATCTAAAAAATGCTATTTTAAATATGTGTATTTTTTAAATTATCTGCCAATGTTTCGGCTTACATTGTAAGCCATCTTCAGGGCTATCATGAAGGCAAGAGGGGATATTGTGTCACCAAGTTCCCATTTTCATGACTGACACAATAACATGACTGACCCATTATCAGTCATGAAAATGGGAACTTGGTGACACAATGTCCCCTCTTGCCTTCATGATAGCCCTGAAGATGGCTTGCAATGTAAGCCGAAACATTGGCAGATAATTTAAAAAATACACATATTTAAAATAGTATTTTTTGGATCTACCTTGACCGAGCCCCTACAAAAAAAAAAAAAATCCATTAATAATATCTATGGTAAAAAAAACTCTCCATTTGTTCTAATTATCTTGTTTTTCATTCATCCAAAATTTCCTGATGTTCAGGTTAAGTTTATGTTTTATATTTTTTTCTCAATTTTTGAAGAAAAAAAATTTTAAAACAATTGATGTAAAATAATTGATAATTGTACTAATTTTTAATAAAGGTGTAAAATCACAACATTTTGACATGTATATTAGTTAGTAAAAGTGGGTAAAACATCTTAGTAGAGGAACTAAGGCACCCATTTATAAATAGTGCAATTGAATTAAGTAATTTAAATTAATTGAACAAACTTGTGAAATTAGAAACGTCATATGTCGATTCTCGAGTCAAAAAATATTTTAGACATAAAAATGTTAAAAGTTTCCAAAAAATATAATATACCCTAATATTTAGATAATTTTAAATTAAATTTCTTCTTCTTTGTATTTATTACCAGAAGAATAATTATTTCTTGAATTTTTAGCTTTATATTAATGGGGAGCTTATTGGGGGACTGGACATTGTAAAAGAATTAGTAGAATCTGGGGAATTCAAAGACATGCTACCTAAAGCCTCGAAGTCTGCATCTATGGAAGACAGGTATACTATTTATTCTCTCTCTCACTATCTCTCTCTCTCTCTCAAACACATCTGCATGTGCACGCTCACTCGCTCTTGCACTCACTCATTAATCAAAGTGAATTTATTATTTATTTATTTATAGGGCTTATATGTTTATTAGCATAAAATAGATAGTAATTCATTTATAAATATTAATTTAATTGTGGTATATTATCCCATGTAAATTTTAAACAATTAATGTGAGGGAATAAAATAAAAAATCTATCGTGTCCTGGCTGGAACAGATAGATTTTTTAAATATTTTATTTGGTTGTGGTTTTTTATCCCACGTAAATTTTAAACAATTAATGAGAGGGAATAGAATAAAAAAAATCTATCTGTCCCAGCCAGGAAACGAACCTGGATCCCCTGCTATCCGGGCTGGTGTGTTAAGCCATTACACCACAAGGACTAGCTAGATATCTCATTAAACTCCCTCTACACTAGCGAGAGCCTAACCTACGAGAAAGACGAGAACTTCGTCTTAAACTCGAAGGAGCTGACATTGTGGCTGGGACAGATAGATTTTTTTATTCTATTCCCTCTCATTAATTGTTTAAAATTTATTTAAGTTCATTTGTGCTCTTCAATTATTTACTTAGTTAGATCATCTCTTTTCCCCCAAAAAAATTAATTTATAATTTAATTAAGAATGTTTTACAAAAAATAATGGATTAATAAATGTATATTTATGTATAGAGCCCCTCCTCCATTCTGAGCTGCAATAGCCAACCATTATCTGATGCCTAGATTTTCTATATATATACTGTTGCTACATTTATTGTTACTAAATACAAATAATTAATTATTTTCTGATAACTTAATTATTAAATTACTTCACAAAATAAATTTAGGGACTTAAATGTCCCTAAAGACTTTAAAGAAAAATTAAATGTGCACCTACTGACATGATCTCTCTGCACCTATTCTGCAATCACTAAGGTGACAAAGGTATTTTCTAAATCTGATTTTATATTAATTATTCAACCCACTGATATGAATAAGACTAGGGAAGTGAAAAAATAAAATGAAATAGGCCCTTGCAAAATATGAGTAGTAGGTATAGTTTATTAAAATTAATAAATAAGCTGTTAACATTGAGTACAATGATAAAAATATGTATTGAAAAAATATCAGAAGAAACAAACAACAATCATAAAGGCAATTTTTTGACTAGGCTAATTAATGTACTGAAACCAAGAATCATACTAAAAAAGGTTTCTGAAGATATTACAATTAAAAAAAAAAAAAATTGGCAGGTGGTTCTCAACTTAGCAGACCTTTAAACGCTTCAGTTTGCTCCGCTTAAGATTGATGAGGTAGACTAGAGCCTTTCAATGAGTCTGTCAGGGGGCAGTTCCTCTGCTTGCTCTCATTAGACATTGCCATCTAGGAAATCTATGTGTCTACTATTAGTCACTATAGCCTGCTTGACCAATTGAATAACCTTGTGAAGTGTCTGATAAGATCTGTTGCATCCAAGAATTTATTAGTCCAAAACCTTTCACCTAAGATGATCCATTTGTGCACTTGGTTCAAGCACAGACCTCAAGTTTGTATTACAATATCCCAAAGTACTACATTTTCGTTAGCAAGAGATATAGGTCATCATTAGTTGATATGGGATGCAAACGTGGTGCCAATAAAGATTCAGACTATTTCTTAGTTGTGACAAAATCAGAGTTTGAATCTCTATAGTATGAGTACAAAAAAGAAATACCACAAAATGATTTGACAACTCCAATTTTACAATTAGTAAAGAATTTGTTGGGACTCGGTCAAGATTGATCAAAAAAAAAAAAAAAACACTTTAAAAAAAATGTTTTTTTTTTAAATATCTGCTGAGGCTTCTCCTAACACTGTATGCCATCTTCAGAGCTATCATGAAAGTAAAAGGGGGCATGTTGGAACAAATCTTCATGTAGGATACAATCCTTATCAGTCATGAAATAAATTTTCTAGTCTGACCTCTCAGTAATGAAAATTTATTCCTGGTGACAAATTGTCCCCTCTTGACCTCATGATAGCCCTGAAGATGGCTTACAATATAAGCCGAAATGTCAGCATATTTTTTGGATCAACCTTTATCGAACCCCAACAAATTCTCTACTACTACTTACTAGTGAAGCCTTGCAGGATTTGCTGCATGATGTCTAGACAGCAAGTAGACCCCCTAAGGAATAGAAGAAGTCATTTGTCTACTATACTAGGAAGGGGGGGGGGGAGGACGTCTTGTAATACATCCTTACTTTCTTGAGCATATCAAATTTTAACCATTGTCTTATTAAACCGATTGCTGCCTTATACTGAGAGAGAAATTATGACTTAACTGCAGAGGTAAATCTACTAGTGATCAGATTTTCACTATACGCTTGCTTCTTGATAATACAAGGGAGTATAAGATGCCCACACACACTATATATTGTTATTTTTTAAAAGTGTATGATTCAGTCAACAGAGTAGAGATGTACTGAGCATGAGATATAAATCTCCCACCTAAGTTGGTTAATTTGACAAAACTGACTATGGGGAACAATATTTCCTATGTTAGAGTTTGTGATGAATCATCTAGAGGTTTTTCTACACTAGCAAGGGTATAGCTGAGAGATGGATTGGCATGCCTGGTCTTCAATTTGGCTCTAGAGAAAGCTGGGATAGAATTTGAGCACCAGACAAAGGGCATCAACAAGTCCATTTAATTTCTTACATGGAGTTGTAAATTAGGGATTTGTAGCCAACATTGCTAACAGATCTCTTGCAGCAGAGAAAAGAGGTTTTATTAAAAACACATTCAAGTGCGACTTTCTCAGCAATATTTAGAGCGTTTTCAAAGAAATAAAGTGAATTTTGTTGGTCAATTCATCACTATGGATGAGACTTGGATCTATCACCATGATCTTGAATCATAACAAGAGGCTTAAGAGTGGTGTGGACCTAGTTCTTCGGCTATGAAGTTTGTGTCTTCGAGTTTGTGTCCCGAAATCTGCCAAAAAGGTGTTAGCATCAGTCTTTTGGGATGCAAAATAAATTTCATTTATGGATTACTTTCAAATTGAATAAACAATAAATTCTGAATATTATTATACATTTTTAGACCAAGGACAAAAATTTGTGAAAAATATACTTGTTTTGCAGAAGAAAACAATTTTTTTTTAAAAAGGACAATGCATTGTGTTACAAGAGCATTTTAACTATGGCAAAAATTAAAGTTCGAATTGTTAGAGCATCTACAGTATTCACCAGATTTGGCCTCTAGTGACTTGCATCTGTTTCCAAACCTAATAAAATTCATGCATAGAAAATGTTTTTCATGAAATGATGAGATCATAACAGCTGTGGAAGCTTATTTTGCAGCCCTTCCAGATTTTCTCCTCAGGGATGCAATTCATAAATTGGAATCTCATTGGAACAGGTGCCTTTATGTTCAAGGGGGATATACTGATTAATAAAGTTCATTTCAATACATTTAACAAGCCAAAAAATGGTGTTTTTCTTATCGAATAAGCAAACCTTATTGAACAACCTAATGGCTTTTCCAAGTTGTCTTAAGTCATACAAAACCTTCATTCACCCAGTCCTGACTTTTGTTGAACCCTCACAGAAGAGAAATAAGTATCTCTCATGGGATTCGAAAGAAAGGTCCTTTGGAGGATATATGGTTTGTGGAGGAGCCATGCTTTGTGTCTGAAGGGAGCAACACGGCACAGATTACTGAAGTTTGATGCTGAAGCAGGCCAAGACTGTCTTCATTTTTTAACTGGATAATTACACAATAGTCATGTAGAATCCAGAATTTAAATTGGTGCCAGATAATATGAGTCCTAAATTTCTCTTTGTAGTTAAGAATATTGGTATAAAAAATATAGTTACTTCATTGAAACATCTCCTATTTGTTTTAGAAAAATAGCTGCGAATTAAATAAAGCTACCCTTTTCTGTCTGATACTGATAACATGCTGTGGAACTTGTCCATGCTTAGAACAAAGTAGGACTCACTGTCTGCTGAATCTGCCTGTTGTTCAAACTATTACGAAAGCCACACATAGTTTAAATAGAAATTACTATTAAAACATTCAATAATTTTGTAAGTGCACGGAGGCAGCAACTGACCTCTCTGTGTACAATCCAAAATGCTTGTCACTTTTAAGATATAAATATATGCTCAAGTCTAAGATTAACTACCGCTATGAAACAAATAAACAATAATGATGTGAATACTTTGTTATTTTTCATTATAATCTTTAAATATATTGATAGGGAATTGGTTTATTAAACTAACTTGTCAGCCAGTAAGTAAAAGTCATTTACTTTCAAGAGCCATATTCCACGATTCACAAAATTAAAGGGATTCTGTAGGAGTTTTAAATATATTCCAAGAGAGGAAACACAAAAACAGGAGTCATTTTAATAAGAAATAATGCTTTATCACCCTTCTTGTTACAATTTTATGATAATGACAATATTATGCGAGTTGACATTATGATTGGTGCCATTTTGGTAACAGTGATAAGTACTCATCTTAATGATAAAAAATCTTGTTGAATATATAATTGAAATTGATAACTTTATCAATGTAAGGAGTGATAAAACAAATTCAAACTGATACTCCAAAACAGGGTTTGATAAAGTAACTTGTAAGAGAATGGAAAATATGGGATATTTCTATTTGCAAATACATTTTCTGAATTGGCAGCCAAGACCGGACCTGAGACCAGGTGATCCAAACATCGTGCATCAGCCACTTGTCGGCAGAAAGAACATTATAATTCCACCTCTACATATAAAATTGCGTCTCATGAAGCAATTTGTTAAAGCTTTGCCAACTGAGACTGTTTCAAGTATCTCGTGTCGAAATTTCCTAGCATGTTATTTAAAAAGATAAAGGCCAGTCTTTTTGATGGTCGACAGTTTCGACAGTTTCTTGCAGACGAACATTTAGTGGTAACAATGTCAGAAATTGAAAGGAATGCTTGGTTGGCATTCAAAAACATTGTTAAAGACTTTCTTGGAAATACACAAGCATTGAATTACTCTTCGAAATTGTCCAGCAACTCGAGCATTGAATTGTTGCAACATGAGCATTAAATTGCATTTTTTTAGCCACCTTGCTAATTTCCCAGACCATCTTGGTGCAGTGAGTAATGAGCAGGTGAGCGTTTCCATCAAGATTTGAGGGTCATGGAACCAAGGTATCAAGGTAGATGGGACGAACATATGATGGCTGACTATTGTTGGAGCATTAAGTGTGAATGCATACAAACTAAACACTCCAGAAAAAGCTACAAATGCAAATTTTTTTCTTAACTTTTAAGTACTGTTCATTAATTAAACAATTTTATATGTATGAACTTACATTAAATGTTTTGTAAACTATATATTTGGTATGTTTTTATTTTATGTTCTTTTAAATGCATGATTTTTATGATTTCTGAGGATATCCTGTAGTTTAAAAAGTTGATGTGATAGACAAAATCGGAGGTTATTTTCAGATTCAGACCCCAAGAATTAATGAAAAAATAGTGTCAGATCTAACTCAACAAAAAATGTGTTCCCCAGTGTAATATTAATGAAACAAATTGAATAACTGTATATATAAAGTATGTAGATAAAAAAAAATTTTGTTTGTTAAAGAACTAAACAGGAATTTCATATTTATGATTAATAAAAGTCAAACTTTTCTAAAGATTGTAAATGAAATTTTTAAACTAATGTTTGACTTTTTTTAAAAGTCCTAAAACAAAGAATTATAAATGGACAAATTCATCGAACCAGCAAAAAAGTATGTTCAAATTTTATAATAGCAGCTGTTGTAACTTGGAGCTAGCTGATAAAAGGAAGGCTTTAAACCATTTAAGAAGAAAAGAGCTGTAGGAATAGTTGAACTTGAAGCCCTTTCTTCAGTTAAAAGAAAAAAAATTTGGTTATTTCTCAAGTAGCAGTTTAAAAGCGATATACTGATCTGGATTAGAGAAGTAGGATCAGTGAAGATTCGTTGCAATTTTTTTAAAAGTTGTGTAGAGGACCAATTATTACAAGTATACAAATTGCTCCCAAGTTCCACTTGGACAAAATTTTTGCTCTAAAGATTAGAGAGTTTCAAAGTGAGTACTTAGTTTTACTTAAATTAAGACTTATGTTTTATCTATCCAACAATCTATTGTTGAGCTAATAAGATAATGAACATGTTGAAGTCACCATAAACCATCCAGCTATGATCTTCATATTTGATTATAAATAAATTAATTATAATACATATTTATGATTATAAGTTTTATAAATCAGCATTATTTTCTTGTACTCAATGAGGAACAGAAAATAAGGCAAACTCATTTTTTTTTATCTTTGAAGTTTTTTTAANAACCACTGATTTTATTCATACTTCATTTCAAATTGCCCTCATTAGCTCAGGGACATCATGAAAAAAAAAAAAAATTTTAATTCTTGAGTTTTAACCTAAACCCAACTAATCCCCAGCATCTTCTGGGGAATACAGTGTGATAGCATCCAATTTGTTGGGGATATGGTTATGATGGTTCAACTCTGTGGACTACAGGATATTTAGATTATATTGGAGTTAGGAAGCATTATTTATTTTGTTTTCCTTGTTGATTAAAACCCTTAATGTTGACTGAACAAAATCAACTCATTAGTTAGATTCGTTACATGTTTGTTTATGCACTGTGGCACAGCTTTGTCAGGTGCTAAAGATATATGTGTTCTACTACACAGTCATATTTTCAATGAAAAATAGTTCAGGCTGAAAACGGTTTTTATAAATGAATTATTTCTGAGATAGCTGAAGATAAGTGATAAAAGCAATTTTTTTTTTACAATTTTTCTAAACTTGCTTTTTATGTCTGTTTCCTCACTTGCTTGATTTTAATGTAACCAATTATTAGTTACTATGGGTGGTAATGTAATACTTATATTAATACACTTACATATTTATTGTATAATATAATGCTTTCCATTTATTAAGTTAATTTAAAAAAAATGATTTTAGACTTAAATCCCTCATAAATAAATCCAGAGTGATGGTTTTCATGAAAGGAAATAGAACTCAACCTAGATGTGGCTTTAGTAGGCAACTAATTGAGATTCTAAATAATACAGGGTATGTAAGATTAGATGTTTTATTATTCTTAATAATTCATAATAAGTATGTTATTATAGTTAATTTTTATTTAATTATTTAGTAAATTATTCTGGTTCTAAATATCTGACTCCTTTTTTATGAATTTATTTTAGTTATAGTATATTTATTTAGTTAGTAAGCAACACCATGCCAAAGGCCCAGCTCCTAGCATTTGTAGATGATGTGAATTTATTGACTAGGTTAGGAATGCTATGATGGAAGCATAGCTTGCTTTACAAAGAGAAGCATAAGAACTGGGCTTAGAGATAAATGGAAACAAAAAAAAGTACATGTTGGTAACAGGGGAAGAACACCAAGAAGAAGAGGCTTCCATTGAAATTGGGTCATTCACCTCTGAATGTATCCGGGAAGTTACCTGTTTGTGGACAGTGATAACATCTGGGAATAACATTTCCTATTAAATATATTAGAGAATTTATACAGCCAACAGGCGTTACTTTGTGTGCACTAAGCTGATAACTACTTATCACAACCACCAAAGTCAGACTGTAAAACACTAATATGCCCTGTCCTGACCTATGCCGCTAAAGCATGGATTATGAGAAAACCCAATGAAAAGAACAATATTTGAGAGGAAGATATGTTGGATTTAAGAACTGCAGAGGGAAGGAGAAGTATTGAGACAGTATAAGAACCTTAATGTATGACTTATTCAGAGATACAAATGAGGTGTGGTAATTAAATAACGAGACTGATGCTGCTACAGAAGAACTATGCATGGGCCAATTCCGAACGACTGACAGCTGTGCAGTGTATAGCATTCTCTTTCAATCGCAATGCCCCCCGTGTTTGTCTAGAAATCACTCTGGCCGTAACCTTCGTTTATGTAAGACATGTTTGTTTCTTTTTGCCGAAAACATGATACACTTGTACTCAACTATTACAGTTGAGCAACAAATTATCATGAAATTTTACTTGAAATTAGATGAAAACCCTACTCAAACTTATCATTTATTAAAAGAAATTTATGGGGATGAATATTTATCACTTGTGGTTCAAGTGTTTCCTAGATGGCAGGGGAGACATTGGTGATGATGACTACCTGGGTCATCCTTCCACGTCCAAAATGGATGAAAATATTGTAAAAGTCGGTCATCTGGTTAGATATGACCGTCAATTAACAATTGGTGAGGTTACTGAAACTGTTGGAATTGAAAAAGAATGCACAAGGCAAATTTTACATAACCTGATGCCTTAAATTTTCACTATCGACCAAAAAGCTCATAAAAAAGTGTGTACTGACACTTCAGATGCCATTACATCTGACCCGAGCTTTTGGGAAAGAGTCTTAGCATGTAAATAAATCTTGGTATTTCACTTATGATCCTGAAACAAAATGTCAATCCATGCACTGGAAGGGTCCAATGATCGTTTTTTTCGACATTCATGGGATTCATTTTTTCGACCTTCACTGGGTTCCTGAAGGTCCCCATAGTAATGTTGAACTATTAATCAACATTACTACTGTGATGTGCTTGCTCAACTCCACAAAAGAGCAAGGAAAACTACCCGAATTCTGGAAGAACAAGTCATGGGTTCTCCATCAAGACAACGCGCCTGCTTACCATGCATTGTCTGTCAAGATGTTTCTAGCCAAGTACAACATCCCAGTTTTAAACCATCTGCCTTATTATCCTGACCTGCACCATTTAACTTATCTGTTCCCCAAGGTCAAATTTGCATTAAAAGAAACAAGATTTTAGTCCATTGACACTGTGAAAGAAAAAGCAGCATCATGCAGGAGCTCACAGAACAAGGCTTCAAGCACTGTTTTGAACAATAAAAATTTTGTATGAAGCACATGTTAGGATAGATGAGGGTGTAAATTGAAGTTGATAAAAACTAAATATGTATACATTTGAAATAAAATATCTTACAGCAATAGTATTTTTATTTGATAGCCATACCTCGTATTTAGTTCGGTTTATTAACATAGGAAGGCTGCGATAAGCTGGACATGTTGCCCATAAAAGCACTGAAAGGTCACTTGACCAATTTTTAGTCAACACTCCTAGCTGGAAGGTGGCAGTGAGTGATCCAACTGATGGCAGAAGCTCTTAGAGGAGGCCAGAACAACAACCCGGGTTGTAGATTCATGGAAGAAGAAGAAAACCAATCCTCCATTGGACAGAGAACTTAAAAATTTGGTCTGTACAAAATGATCTATTTGTGTGTGTGTATATATATAGCTTCACTCCTCTGTAATGAAGGGCGAGAAATCTCCCCAAAATATAATGCTCTTATGTATTTTTTCTTTTTGTGCGTATACTACACTCTTTCGTTCTCCTGTTATTATTTATTACTATTATTATTTATTATACATTGGCGCAGCGAGTGTTTGTATTTTTGTGTATATTCATATTCTTTTCTGAACAGTATAGAGAGAGGTTTATTGCTTTCCTTTTACATTCTCACTGGAATATAAGATATAATTCATCATTAACTCTCATTTATGTTCATCTTAATGAAATATGAGAAACCTCATTAGATTACATTACTCTTGTATGACGGATTCCTTTAACTCTTATGTGATACATTAAGGTCTGAAATTACAATGAAAGACATTGACTTTGAGAGACCTTAGTATTGAATAAATGTTTGGATCATTACGGACTGCATTATATTTCTATCTTTCCTTGTGTGATTTATAGCCAGTAGGTTATTATTACATTCGTATTTATTTAAATGAATAATTAAAGGCTTATAATAATAATCCAGACAAATATTGTTTTTTGACTTAATCTTTTACCCAATAAATTTGAACCCTAATAATAGGAGAAATATTTAAAATATCTCTCCTCTAAAATTTTATTTTCTGATCTACCAATGTTGCCGAGTCACATTACATTATATGTTTGACTTATGTGACAAGTCGTGGACTTTATACCATTATCACCACTCACCAGGTAATAGATTTAAGTTAAGGTATAATTTTATTTATTTATTATTTTTTTTTTTTTGTTTGCAGGTCTCAATATGAAACCTTTGATATTCTTGAAGATGAAGATGTTAGACAAGGACTTAAAAAGTTATCTAATTGGCCCACTTATCCTCAAGTATATGTTAATGGAGAATTAATAGGGGGTCTCGATATAATAAAAGAACATTTAGAAAATGGAGAACTTAATAATCTATTGACAGCTTAAATGAATCACCTTATAGACTTATTTAAAAAAATGCCATTCCTTCTTTTTCTGTGTTTCACCCATTAAATACAATATTGAATTTAATTGCAGCAAAATTTATAAGTGGGCCTGTAGAAATAAAATTTCTTTGTAAATAAATTTATTATATTTGATTAATAATAAATAACTATCTCTTTCACTTTTTACCCTCAACTTACTTATATTTCATAGAATAGTAATGCTAGTTAAAAATAATTTGGAATCATTTGCTCTAATCTATTATATTAGTAATAGTTTAATTTAATTTGATTAAAAAAATTTTAATAATGCAATCAGGCAAGATTACTTATACATCAAAAGGATACTTTAAAATATATTTAAATATTTAGGGGTAGAATAGAAAAATTACTTAATTTTTGCCTTAAAAGAAAAAAATAAATAAAGGAAATTGTAATTCATGTAAAATAATGCACAATTAAAAGTCTATTAGGTCTCAGTCTTATTTTCCTTTATACATGTAACCTATTTAAATTTTTAAAAAATATGATTTTTCACCTAATATTTTGGGAACCATATTAGCATAATGTTCTAAAATTTCCTCATTATAACAAAGAACAAAAAGACTTAAAAAAACAGTCTTAGACTTGTGTTTCAGCATTCTAACTCATTGAATTCATATAATTATTTAAATGCGGTACAATCATGTACCTTGTTAATCTATGTTAACTAATTAATCATCTCATATTGTTTGAAGAATGATATAATGATGTCATTCATCTCATTACCTTATGTCACGATTACTCTTTTGTTGATTTGTCAAATTTTAGTTTTGTTTAACAAATATTTATTGTTTACTTAAAAATTTTGTATTTTAATATTTCTTCTACGCTAAAAATAAATATCTAAGGTTATTTATATAAATAAAGTAATTTTAAAATGAATATTTTTTCAATAAACAGTGAGAGGTAATAACCATGTTTATTGCCCAAATGAAATATCAATCCAATTCAATCAATAAAAAGTGAATGCGTGGGATAGTAAAATATTTTGTTAATCTTGAAAATTCTTATATTTATGTGGTAATTAATTTTTATAATTGGAAACTGTTAAATAATTAAATTAATAATAATGATAATAACATTTAAAAAGTATTACCTTTCTTTTTCTGAGTTCTGTAGAGAAAAACTCTTATAAAATCTAAAATCTCAATTTATGGAAATCTCATTTCATAATTTTTTTTTTTTTAACACTTCTGTGAAACAGATTTATAAACCTGAATTCATAAATGAGTAATTTTTATGCATTGCATTAGTATAAGTTAAAACTTGGGAAACATTTATTTTCTTCTGAGATTATCAACTCTTATATTTGTTGTGATATTATTCATTACGTGTAAAAGGAATTTTATATTAAACCATGCTCTTTCCTTATTGTATATTTGTCTTCATTCCAAACTATGTTCTTATTTTCTCTGTCAACTGTAAAATAATTAATTTTCAATAATTAAACTGACCACTCTGTTTTTTTAATTGTTCATAAATAAACTATGTTGATAGATGCTTTCAGGTCCGACATGGACTGGTGTATTCTGACCCCTACCACGTAGAAGTGGGAGTTTCACAGAGTAGCTTGCTTGGTCCTGTCCTTTGTTTACTTTCTTCACTTATGACATTCCCAATATACTCCTTGCATCATATGCAGATGATACCACAATTTCTTCTGATCCTTACACCTCAGATAATCTTCAATCCCACTTTAATTCCATTCTCCTGGGGTCAAATAGCTGGCAAATACACCTAAATTATAACTAGTCTGTTAATGTCACTTTTACACTTCACAGAGGTCAATGTCTACCAGTGCTCCTTAACAATGTTCCTTTTCCATAATCTCTAATAGTCCACTACCTTCTTCCACCTGACAGTAAACTAACCTAGAAGACTCACTTACTTAAAAGAGACAGGAACAGAGCAGATGCTTTGAACAGTTGTACAGACTGCTGAGTCAAAGGTCCTGATTAAGAAAGAAATTATCTTAAAACCTACAAGACATTAATTAGACTTATATGGATGTACGGTATTGAATTCCAATAAGGCAAATCCAGGGGCTCCAGTCCAAAGTCCTTTGTACCATTCTCAACATTCCTCCCTATAAAATCATCCACTCTGACCTCTATGTACCTTTTATGTCTGAACTCATCCCCTTAAAATTTGTCAAATTTCATATTAACCTTTAAGGAAATCATCAAGTCTCCTCTCACTGGCTTCCCAGTTGCCCTCCCAGATACTCTCTCCTTGACACCTTGCACAGTCTCCTGCTTTTTGGATCAAGAGAAGGTACTTGAAAATCTATTGTGGGATAACCTGGACTCCTCTCTGAGTACACGTTATTCCACAGGATAGATAAGTAGTAAGAAAATATACACCATCAACAAATTATTTAATGTTAATTTTTCTACAGAAAATAATTGTTAATAAAGAGTTATTGAAAATAATTAATTAATTATTTTTATAATCTATAGTTGTTTCATCTGTTAATAAATTTTAATCAACTCTTACTAACAGCATTTCACACATCAAATCCCTTATCCATATTTTCATAACAATTTAATCAAAAGATTTTATATAATGTGTCTTATCAACATCAATTTGACAAAAACTTACAATTAGCAGAAGTGCACACAATTTCTTACATTTACTTCTCATNAATATAAGAAAACAAACTTTTATATATATATATAGTAATAAAGAGCAGGTGGGATAGAAAGTGCAGTACACATACGGAGTAAAACAAAATCTCAAGGAGTAAAATTTTGGGGGATCTCTCGCCCTTCGTCAGTGAGGAGTGAAGAGAGACTGGTAATGTAGAAAGGACTTTAAAGGAAGGGGAAGGCGATTGGGTTTTCCCCAACAGTCTCTCTTCACTCTTCACCCACAAAGGGCCAGAGATCCCCAAAAATTTTACTCCTTGTGATTTTTTCTTTTTGCGTATGCACTGAACTCTCTATCCCACCTGTTCTTTATTACTATATATCACCACCGCGAGTGTTTTATTTTCTTTATACTCTCTCTCTCTCACACACACACACAATCATGCAAATGCGCTCACACACTGGCATACAAATAAAAACTAGGCCACATTATATTTCCTGTTTTAAAAATCAATTTTAGGATTAACAATCCGCAAGGGTAAAAATGTTTATTATTACATTGGAAGAAGATATAGCCTTCAACTAAACCCTATAATCCTCTCAAGGATTGTAGTTAAGGGCTAGCAAGCTAATTGAGTTGTGATAAAATGATGATAATAGCTGTCTGCTTCCTTAAAATTTTTTTTTTCATTTTTATTTCTGTATCGTTTAATATGAAAACATGGCCTTAAATAAAGAAATAGTAACTCAAGATCATGGTTCTAGTTCACAATAACAGAAGTGTGTGTTTCCTAGCTAATATAATACGTATTCTTGAAACTACTTTACTAAAGGGTATCCAAAAGTACAGTGACAGGGCTCTGCTAGAGGAGGTTAGGTAAGAGCGTATAACTCACCTGCCTACCGATTTTATTGATGTAGACTCTTAGGAATAACTATCAAATGACTATTCAGGCCACTATGGAGGATCACTATTTATTTTACTGCCTGTAAAATAGTGTATAATTGGCTTGTAGAAGATGGACTACACTCGAGGCAAGAAGCTACAAGACGACTGTTAACATCAGTACACGAGAGAGAGTTAGAAAATTTGCAAAAGCTCACCATAATTGGATCAAAATAGAGTTCGTAAAATTAATATTATGAGATAAGGGAAAAATTAATCTCCATGGTTCTGGCATTTGTACAAAGTATGGAGAAGACTAAGAGACTGATATACAAAAGTCCATATGTTAAACCCATATAGATTAGTTCTGCAGTTTCTTAAGGAGTTTGAAATCCAGAAAATATAATATAATAATAATTTCAATTTTATATTTTTTTTATTTGTGTTTTATTTTATTTTTAATAAAACAACATATTTATATGAACAATAAATTCAAGGGAATAGAATAAAAATCTATCTGTCTCAGCCAGGACTCGAACCTGGATCTCCTGCTATTCACTTCTTTAAGTAGGAAGAGACAATAGTGTCCACAGGCCCTGGGACATCACCCAAGAGTCCACTTTTGGACAATAGGTTCTGGTCAGCTGTAATGTATTTGTTAATGCGAATAGTTATTATGTGGAGGTAGATAGTAATTTATTTGTACTAGGAAACTATGGGGAAAAAAAAAATGATCGAGAGAGAATAGAAAAGGAACGTAATACTGAAAATACATCAAGATAAATTCAATAGCCTGCCCTCTTTCAAAAGTTCATATTGGATGATGATAAAGTGATTGACTCTGTAATGTAATGAACATTAGGGTTTGTAATATAAGATAAAAAAATAAGAAGTTTATAAGGTGGATTTTTTAGATACTCCACCTTTACCTTATGTAGAAATTTTTCAATTCTAAATAAGAAACAGAAATTACTTTCCTATCTGGCTCTTTAATATCCCTTTATGATAATTTTACGTATTTAACAATTGTCTTTATATTCTACATTTTCTTTCTCCATGCAAATTTAATTTGTACAAGAGTGAGAAATATCTTCAAGGATTTTAGACCTAAATTGTCAAAAAGTTAATAATTAGTTTCTTAAAATATAATTATAGGTAATTTATTTATTACTTAACAATTATTGAAGAAAAGGATAGAAAGTATGAAGTATACACTTGAATTTAGAATCCTGAAAGATTATTAAAAATCAGATCTAATGTGTTGTTATTTAAAATAAATCACTTAAAAATATTAGTCCCACATAAAACATAACGAACTCATGATACTGTTATTAAAATAAAAAATAACAATGCATTTGAAATAAATTTGATCCACATGTTAAATATTTGAAAATCTAAGAACCAGTCAGATTCAATTTTTAACATATGAAAAAGTTCTATATTTTACAAGTGATAGTACTGATGAAAATGAACTCGGTAAATTTGAATCAAACAGGTAGCCAGAAAAAAAATCTCACTACTTCAGCCGGGAATCGAATGATTGCCAAACGAGAGTCGAATAAATAGCTAGCAATTTTAGCTAGTACAAGACTATATTCATCATACTTGGTGGTCAGACTCTTAGTGAAGTGTGGGGAACCAGAAGTTATTCTCATCTCCCTTGGAAGCGCACTGGCTTGGAAAGTGGGAGACCTGGGTTTGATTCCTGGCTGATGTAGTGAGATTTTTTCTGGCTCCCTGTATGATTCAAATTAATAATGAAATGTGGGATTACTTTACCACAATTATCATCATGATTTGAACTTTGTACAATTCAAAGAATTCAATATAAAAAAAGAAATTTTAAAAAAGATATGATTTTTGAGGCACCATTCGATAATTATGTAGTTTCTACCTGAATAAAATGGCTATATTCCAGCATTCTAATTACAACTTGAAAAAAAAAAAATTATTTTTGGAGATAAATTTGTTGACCGTCGAGTTTTAAGAGGCCAGTCAGGAATTCAGTCTTGGAAGCTGAAGAATTAAAAATTATTTGTAACCAAAAAAGTTTTAACTTTAGCCAACATTTTGGCCTAAATTTCAGGCTTTTATAAAGGCAAATAGGGTGATGGGGAGAGAGAGACTACAGACATGATTTAGTTCCTGATGAGCAGGAGTCTCTCTCTTAATCACCATATTTGCCCTTACGAAAGCCTGAAATTTAGGCCGAAACATTGACTAAAATAAAATCATATGTGGTTACCGATTAGTTTTTAATTCTTCAGCAACCAAGACTAAATTCCTGACTATTCTCTCCTCATAAATTATTAAAAAATTACTATTCAGATATTAGATAGTCAATAATTTGTACATTCATACATAGATTTTTTAGTGTATTAATAAATCATAGAATAAACAGAAGACAGGCTTTATGGTAAAAAAAACAAAAAAAACTTTTGACTAGTTTATTTAAATTTAAAGTAATATGTATTAATAAAAAATAACATAAAATATCAAGAGATTACACATAAGGATGTTTCAGACTTTTTGCCTTCTTTGATTTCCTGAGATTTGAGTGCCAAATAAGAATTGTCTATCTTCTCTTGTAAATGCATTGGAAGAGGATCATTCCAACCAGGTGGTGGCTCTGTTCTTTTTTCCCACACGTTATTGTTTTGGTGAGCATCCAGTCGTTCTTTTCTCCGAGCCAACTCACTCAATATCAATTCCTTCTATAATTGCACAAAACAGAAAAACTATACAATATAAATCTAATAAAAAATTTATAAACTATATTAATCTAACTCCAACAGCCATATATTATTAAATATAATTATTTAATTTCTTCAAATAGTTTTCTTTACTATTGATTAACAATGTTTCATGTTTCAAGCAATGAACATTCTTAAGTTTCTAATAAAATTAAACAGATGTTCCTAATAAAACTAAACATTATAAATGTAAATTAAATAAATTTTTTTAAAAAGTTTATTACAGTACAACTATTGTTTTTAGAATCAGTATTATAACAAGCAAGGATGAGTCAATTCTTATATTATTGAATGAATTATATTATATAATAAGTTATATAACAACAGAAGTTATAGAAGGACTTTTAGGACCTTGTCTGTCAGTAAAAGTCTAGTATTGACATTCATACTCTTGTCTTTGAAAAAGAAAAATCAAAACAATAATAAATAGCTGACCTTAATAATACAAAATAAATAGCTAAACTTCATAGTTATATTCATAAATTTCTTCCTTAACAACCAATTTTTGTAAAAATATAGAATATAATCAAGAAAATTATATTACACATATTTATGTTCTATAAAGATTTTTCTAGCTCGAATAACAACAAAGATATTAAGATTATAAATTTTGGTTTCCCTCTTAACACCCCTAAAAAAAAAAAAAAAAAAAAAAAAAAAAAAAAAAACCATAAAAAGACGAATCAGTAATCATCAACATGACATTAGAAATAAAAAAACCACCACACTCCTTTCAAAACACCCTACTACTGACAAACACACTTTCGACTTTGATAAATTTACACTTCTTGCAACTGTACCAAACCTTGAGAAACGACTTTTAATCGAATCTATTTACATACATTTAGAAAATAACCCCATTAAAGACAAATAGACAGACTATATTTCTTCCACATACAGTAATATTTTTCAAATCTTAAAACAAAAATCATAATAAGACCAGCCCATAGCTTTTTTTCCCTTCCCACTTTCCTACAGCTAATAGAAGGAAAGTGGGAAGGGAAAATTTAGTTCCTCATGTCCTGAACCTTAAGCTATTTAAACCGTCTCATTCGTTCCTCACTCCTATGTCAAATGCCGTTCTTTTCCACAACAGTCAAATACATTTTTTTTAAAACAGATCAGTCATGATGTAGACTCAGTTGAGCATGAATCTCTCTCTCTCTTATCCTACTTGGTATGTACACTTACGAATTTTATTAATAATTTTTTATTTCCAATATGTTCAGTGTCCATTTTATATGGTCGATTACACATAGCTTAATATTTTCATTCACTTTTCTTTGTTTGATTATTATATATAGACATGTTTATTTTTTTGTATGTTTCTCTTACATATTCAGCCCAGATGAAGGCCTGAATTTCAGGCCGAAACATTGGCTAAAATAAAAACTATTTTGGTTAAAAATTAGTTTTTAATTGTTCAACTACCATGACCGAATTCTCAACAATCCTCTCTTCATAAGAGCAAATACTTTGAGACAATACTCACAAATGCTTTTCTGTCCTGGTTGCTCTCCCATTTATTACAATTTTTATAATCTCGTTCCCACTGGTCACAATTTGAGAATTTACCAAAAACAAAGTGTTGATAAAAACGAGACCTTAAAGAAGTACAGTCACTACATTCATCATCATAAACTTCACATGGCCTGATCTAAAACAAAAAATGTTTTTAAGCTACTTATTTCACTCTAAATAATGAAGTCAAAATATGTCATGAATGATATAGAATAACAAAATATATAAATTTAACAGCAAAAGTTTTTAATTAACTTCATATAAGGCTAGAAAATATTTTCACAATTTCTAACTATAGTAACCTAGAGAGTAAAAGATGATAATTTACTGGAGTTGAAGAAAACATTTATATACAAAAATAACAATATTTTAAATAGTTGGTTTTTATATTAATCAATCAACTCTTGCAAAAAAAATATGCACGTATTTCGCTTCGATTCTACATTCTTGGAAAAATATATTTTCTAACCTACTCCTAATTTAAAGAAACATGACAAGTTTTATTTGATGCTTATTTAAATATTTTTAAAATAACTAAATTATATTTACATAGGCTTCTACGTTCTCCAGGAATATTCATATATACTTCTGGGCTTGACCATGGAGAAAAGTTAATTTTGCTGAGCTTTCACACATCATGTGATGGCTTCTTCAGGCTGCAAGTAGAATGAAAAGAATGACTTTTTTTTTTTTTATTTTGCTATAAATTAGCAGTCCGTGTGCAATGGTGGTATGAGTGTAGTGTATACACCACCTATAGTGACCCTTTTACTCGTAGGTATGTGCGGGTTATGGTTACAGTATTGTCTACAGACGCTGTGCTCAGGAGAGCATTACAGATGAAGTAACCTGTGAGGCATAACCGGTGTGTATAGGTATGAAAGTGACTTTTTTTTTTTTTGCCTCTATATTTTATATTTTACATCTATCGCAGTACGCTAGCTGTACCAGTGTACCGGATTTAGGCATGTACCTACTGCTATTTTCTTATATTCTAAGGTGGTTACATATTTTTAAGGTTAATTTATTTCTTTTTTACATTTTAGGAGGGTGAGGGGCCCTCATTGTTACAGACTTACATACTAACTTAATACTATCTTATATACTAACAATATTTACAATATATACACATTTACATAAAAAACATTATTTTACATGATACATGTAACATTTGGGGTTACAATTTGTGGTGTAGGGGGGACTAATTTCCCTCTATTGAACACATGTCCAGGAGCCTCTGGCTCTGGAGCTCAACCTTCCATCATCGTGGCTTAACATCCCGGATGATGCGGTTTCGACAATCTGGGAGATTGTCGTAGAACTTATGGATCCACATTCGGATGTACTCGTCAATTTTCAGGATATCCAGTTCATGAAAGTGACTTCAGATCCAGGGGGCTTTTATACCTAGGACTGAACCTCGAACTATATCTGCCTTCCCATTGGTTAGCTCTTATCAGTTCACTTCCAAAGGTGTCTATCTAGCTTCTGCTATCATTGGCAGCTGTGTTTATTTTTCTGACTGATAATGATGATATCTAATTTTGACTTAGAATATTAACTTCTTCCCTATTAACATTTTTTGGATTTTTTTGATGATTTATATGGCTTCTCTAATTGTTCTGCAGAAGTAATTAGTCTCTTCAGCTAGAATGGTGGTGTTCTCAAACTGTATCTGATTGGTGGGGATATAATGTTCTGCTAAAGCCAACTTTCCTGTGCGTTTATGCTTTATGTCGGAAATGTTTTCCACAAGCCTTGTGTCTATCGTTCAAGTTAAAATTGGAAACCAGTATTATAAGTCAGAAAAATCAACACAGCTGCCAGTGATAACTGAAACCATGAAGCTAGACAGACACCTCCGGAAATGAACTGAAAAGATCTAATGAATGGGAAGGCAGAGTAGGATCAAGGTCCAGTCCTACATAGGTATAAAACCCCCTGGACTTGGAATTGGTCTCATTCTACTTTCAGCTTTAAAGAAGCCATCATACAATGTGTGAAAGCTTAGCAAACAATAACTTTTATATATTTTCAAGCTCGGAAGAAGTATTTATGAATAAATTAATTTTCTGAGAAGTAACATGCAGGTTTTAATTGGTAAGCTCTAAACGCACAAACAGGCATGCTAATCTTCAAAGCAAATGCATTTTAGTGGCAGATAACAATAACTATAAACAAATCAACTAACACAATTTGGAAGATATGTTATTGAAATAATTAAATGTTTGAAATACTTTCAATTCAAAATGGGAAAGCTGCACCTATCTCTTTGGATCTGTTAATGATCAAAAATACAATGATATGAAGACTGCATTCCTACTTCAACAAGACAAAATTTCAGAGAGGCAATTAGTAACTGCGATAAAGGGTAGAGACCAAAGGATTTTGGTTAGATAAAGTGATCTTACTAAAAATAAATGACGTTATTGTTGGCTGAATAAGTCTAATCTAAATTTAAAAGTGATAATTATGAACATGTATAACAAGAAACATTCAATTTCAAATTCTGAAATATTAGAAAGAATAAATAAATTAGATTTCTGAAAATACATATTCTTTTACATTCTATTTGGAGCCGAGGAGACACCATCATATAGAATAATAAAATCAAATTCCTGCACATACAACATCAATTTTGTAAATTTCATTTTCAGAGTCTATGCTATGAAAATTATCTTACATTACTTCATTCTTCCAACAACTTTGTCAAGCAGAGGGTTAATTATTTCAATGACGACCAAATGAAACAATAATATTGAGTATAGTAACACAAACCTAATTAAAGATCAAATGGTATGAACAAATTAAATGACTTAAACTTAAAGAATAATTCTAGGCAATTAAAACTCCCAGTTGACTTTGGAAAAATCAATTCCTAAAATTTATAATAACATTAAATTAAATAGTCCAATTAACATTAAGTTTAATTCTGTCTAACATGTATTAGCTGAAGAGATTTAATGAATATAAGAAAACAAACTTTTGAAAACAAAAGACAGACAATATTTTTGTTAGGAATAAAACTGTTAACTTTGCTCAGGAAGAATATTTTGTCAAACCTGAGCGCTTTTAAGGCTCAAAGTCTCATCCTCAGAGATCAGGAATCTTTTAGACATGAGTCCATTGCAAGATTATATTAGTCCATTACAAGACACTCGCCTGAAAGATTCCAAGGCTCTGAGGATGAGAGATTGAGTCCCGAAAGCGCTCAGCTTTAATTAATTATTGTTCTCACTGAACAAAGTTTAAGTTTTATTCCTTATAATTGAGAAGATATTAATTCCTTAATAAGGAATAGCTATAGAGATTCGCCCCAGTTCAATGAAAAATAAACAAAAAAATTTTTTGCTCTCTATTTTGGAAATTAAAATTTTGTTAAACTCTTCATATTTTAGGGTATGGGATTATTAATTCTTTAAAACAAAGGTATCATTATTCAGAAAATAAGCAAAATAAAAAGAATAATTTAAATAATTAACATTAAAACATTATGACAATGTGAGCATGTCTATTGTAACACAAAAAATACACACACAGATATATATTATTTCTGTAATTATTTTGTTATCTAATATTATAAAATGTAAACTTATATAAAATGGTTACAAACAACAATACCATCCAGGAATATTTATCTATGAACTCATCATTAATATCCATTATTTCAATAAGTCAAAAAACTAAAAGTATTAGAAAATAAATAACAGTAAACAAATTAGTCTTTTATCACAATTATCAGTAATAGGTAACGGTAGTGTTATCAAATTTTTAGATTGATCGATAGTTATATGCAATACTTAGCAATGCTCTAAAAATACACTTTGCATTATTAGTTCTTATTCTTTGCGACAAATTCTATCTAAAATAATTTCTTTGTTTACATATGTCCTTTAAAAATTTTAATAATGACTTCATAGAAATATGAGGTTACAATTTTTGCTTAATAGTTGTGTACATTGTTTTCTCTTTCTTTATCGATTAAAGATGGCTGTGGCGTTCATGAAACTTAAAAGTTGTTTAGTTTTAAACAGATCTTATTTTTATTTATACTTAATTAGTATTATTCCAAACTGTTGTTATTTTCTGTCCTGATTTCTTTTATACTTATTGTTGGGAATGATATTTTTTTTGTTTTATTTAATGACATGAATTACTTAAAAATCATTAGTTAAAATATTTAGTTAATAAACTTGACATGAAGGGGTTTTCCTATGAAAAACGATGCCTTAAAAGACCAAAATTAGGTCCACCAGATGTTTATCCTCAGGAACTAAAACAAAAAGAGGTATGAAGTATTTTAATTGTTTTTGTAATTAAAAATATAATTTTTTTCGATTTAAGGAAATTTTATTTATTTTATTCCTCTTTCTTTAAGGATGAATTAACGTTTAATAATGTAAAACATGGATTTGCTGCATATCCACAATTAAATGACGAATTTGGGACTGCTCGAAACTGTACTGTTACTGCTTCCAAGGTAGTCTGTTTTTATTATTAACCTTCATACTAATGTTGTTTTTTTTTAAATTCTAAATTTGTACTTCAATTTTTTCTAGATTGGTGCTTTCTTTAATGCTATTATTAGCAAAAAGGATGAAATCAACACTCTGCCAGATTCTGGACGAAAGCGACAGCAAATTAATCCAAAGGATAATTTTTGGCCAGCAACTGCCAGAACTAAGCCTGCAGTCGAAGCATGGTTCAAGGACCTTGCTGGCAGTAAATCCTTATTGGCTTTATCAAAAAAGGTGAGTGTTATTTTGAAGTAGATTTTTATATATTATTTTAGAACTTAATTTATAATTAGAAAGAAGACATGAATTGATTCTTCTAAATTTTAATTTTATACATTTAAAAGTTTTTTATTATTCACTGATGAGTGGTTATACATTGGTATTTTTTTTATAGTCTTTACTATTCAGTTGATCTGTAGGATATATTATTTGGAAATTCTTGTAAAATAAGCCTTTCATTCTAACATTCCTCTAAGAGTGTTGTTAAGCTTCAAACTGAAGTCTCTGTTGTTAGGATTTCTATGTATAATTGACTTGTGAAGAGGCTGGACTAACTCTTTAAGATTCAGCTTTGCAAAAACCTGGGTGAAGTGATTATTCCTGACTAATAATCATTGAACAGGGGAGAGTATATGCTGAGGATGCACATATCACGTCCTATACTCATTTTAATTTTTTTAAATTGTTTAATTTTGCTATAATAATTTCTGGGCTAAATTTTTAAAGCATAATATACAGGCATTCCTTTTCTCTCTGCAGGAGGCAAGGAAGATATAAAAACTCTATCTTATATTAAAGCTTAAATATTTATAAGGAAAACGAGTTTTTCACTCTATATGTATTTGTATTTGCTTTTTTAATGGCTGAGTTCTTTCACGACCAATGGTCCTATTTTCAAAGCCACAGAAACTAGGATATTGCAAACAAAAACTTATTGCGAATTATACCTTGACAAATAATTGTAAAATCACATGAAAATGTATAAAGCCAAATAATAAATAAAAATCTGTGTGTAATACAATACAGTTATAAAATATTTAAAATAACCAAAAACAATTTAAATAAACCCTTGGAATTTGATTGCATAGTATACACAAACATACTAATTAAATGTTCACTTTGCAGTGACCCATTGAACCCTCTCCTGATTAAGCTATTAAAATTTATTTCATTAAAATTAATATTGATTGATTAATCAAAATAAATAAATTTATTTATTTTTGTACAAAGTTTAAAAGTTGTAGAAAAAATTTAAAAAATTCAGGTTCTTACACAATTTGCAGTCAACCTGCTACTGGTATGTAGCTCTGAGAGAGGGCCAAGTGCAATCTGATTAAAGGTGTTCGTCTCCTGAATGACTGCTCACATGTTTTGACTATATTGTTTGCTTTCTCAAATTTTATTTCTATAGTTTCTATAACATTGATAAGTTTGCTTTTATTTAGTGAATATAGTAATGTAACTTTATTCTTTTCACAGAAGTAATAAATATTAATAGCTGGGTTGCATCTAAGATGCCTCATTGGTCTAAAATAACATTGTTCTTATTTGATTAATTTTATTCATTGTCATGGGGTTTATTTGTTTTGTCATTGATTATTTTATATGTTTTATTACACACTCATATAAATGTGTACAGGTTCTGACATTCACTATTTTTAAAATAATGAAACTAAATTTGGTATTTAAGGTTTCTTTTTGGAAACCAAGATTATATGAGTTTCCATGTATAGGTTTCTTAAACGACTAGAATGGTTTTCTATTCATTTCTAAATGACTGTGATGAGTTGAGAAGAAGAGAGGATTTAGTGGGAGAAGAAAAATGTAAAATGTTGATCTTCATTATTTTTAACTTAAAAAAAAACGTATTAAGTAAATTATAATTTTATAAAATTTATTTTCTACAAAAAAAATTTTAATATATAAGGATAAAATTTCAAGTGTTGGGTGATACTTTTTTTTTTTTTTTTTTTTTTTTTTTTTTTTTTTTTTTTTTTTTTTTTTTTTTTTTTTTAATTTAGAAACACAATTTTTGTTATTTAAACTTTTCATTCAAAGCAAACCCATCAAAGAATTCATTTTAGATTAAATGGAATGAAGGGGGGGTTGAAAGAAATCAAGATTTTTAATTACAATTAATTTTTTATTGCTTTAGATACAAAACATAATAGAAATTAAATGTAAGTTTTAAAGTCTATGTTCTTTAACATTTTTATGAAAAATGTTTGTTACGGAAGAAATTAATGAATGTAACTATTTAGGTCAGCACTTCCTCCACTCTTTCTTCCCAGCCAGTCTAGAGTAATGCTTTGTGGTCGTACCTTTTATGCTGATTGTTCTCTCTGACTTTTAAATTAAATTTTTTTATTTACTCTTATTAGTGTCCATCTGTAATGAAACATAGCTCCTGCATGCCTGGCTTTTTGTTTTAAGAGAGGATTCACTTAGAGATTTTAAATAAAAGTTTTCAATAGTGTCCAGATAGAGCTGTGGGTATCATTTATAGCATGAAGCTATACAATAGGGAAGCCTTGAAAGTCTTTGGTCCTTGATTCATTTGTGTAAAAAATTTTCTCAGTGTTAGTCTAAATAAATATATAAATTAAATATATAAAATCTATTAAGAAATATGTACTCTGTTATGCAGTAAATATAAATAATAATAAGAAAACTATATGTTAGAAATATTTTAGTAGAATAAATAATATTCAAAGATATGTGTACATTTTGATATATGCTATAGCAAAAAAATAGAGGAGAATAGAAGAAAAATAAAAATAACGCAAAAAATGAAAGAACTAATTCGATATACAGTGCTTGCTCTGTATTCTATGGACCTATTAGTGTTATTTTGAGCAAAATCCTCCTTCGATAATCAAAATAATATCAGATAAGTAGATAAGTATGCTGATGACAAGGTATTGGACATTGAATATTTTTTCAGCTTTATTTCTTGTGACTGCAGTCTTTTTCATTTTTTTCTCTCATTGTACTGAAGGATTAATTTATAATGATCACTGGAGGGATGGTCTCTTTGGCCCAATCTCTAAAAGACTATTTTAACCATTTAAAAGATTAAATTATAATTAGTGATAATCAGGAGTTTACTAAATTCTCTGTGATTTTTGCAAAGTTACCTACCTATATAGGACAGAGGTAGAAAGCTAAAGCATAGATACTGGTAAAATTTAAGAAAATCACAAGAGAGTAATGTCAGAGTCACTTTGATATTGTCAGCCACTTGAATAGCATTCAGAAACTATGAACTCTTATGAATTTAGCACAATGAATGTATCAAGCTTAACATTCAGCTCTAGCATTCAACGAGATGTGGCTAATAAATAATAAGACTAATGCTGCTACAGAAGAGCTACACAAGCGCCATTTCTGAACGAGGACAGCTGTACAGCGTAAAGCCTTCGATCCTCTTTCGATTACAGTACCTCCTGTATTTGTCTAGAAATCAGTCTGTCCGTAACCTTCGTTTGTGTAAGAGGTGTTTGTTTAGTTTTGACGAAAACATGATAAGTGTAATAGTAGAGCAACTAATGTTGTACAAATTCACATGAAATTCGGTAAAACCCCTACTAAAACTTATCGTTTATTAAAAGAAGTTTATGGGGATGAATGTTTATCCCTTGCTCGAGTGTTTGAGTGGTTCAAGTGTTTCCAAGATGGCATATATATATATATTGAGAATTATTGTTCATTTAAGTGCTAGTTTAGTGATACTATCTGTGCAATATGCGAAAGATTCCCCAAACAAGATTTTTTAAACTATTCTTCCTCTGCTATTATAGCTATTATATTCATAATATCCAATAGCTCATATCATATTCATCTATAAAAATGTGTCATGTATATTATATGTTCGATAACAGATAACATATGTTCGATTCGATAGCATTAAAACCCACCAGCTTTATCATGTAGCCTGTTTCTTTATTCAATGTAAAGAGCATTTCAGTTCTAGTAGGGAACACTCCACTTTTTATTTTGTTTATATATTTTTCATAATTATATCTAGATATAAATAATATTTTCATGTTGATTTATGATTTTTTATTTTAGGAAGGTTTAATTGATAGACAAGAGCTTCTAACCTGGGTGCTTGACCTTGTCGAACGCTACAAAAATTGGCCCCTTTCAGATGATGGCCCTCTTCGATTAATTCTTCCTGTTGTTCTACAATATTTAGAAGAGTTCACCCAGAACGAGCTCCTGGCTCGTAAACTTGCTTACATTTGTGTGACTAGACTAGCTCAACTTTGCAATAATCAAAGCGGTGGAGGTGTATCTCCTAATAGTCCTAATCATAATGTGTAAGTAACAAAAGAAGTGTGCAATTGGCATCATGTCCTCATAAGTTTCCAATATAATATTGCGTTGTAGTGATTGATTGTTAGTGATAAGTCTTAAAATAATCCAGTCAGAATTATTAGCACTAAATTTATTTTTTAAACAATATATATTTTATTTGTTCTTAGACAAATTATATTTTAAGGAATTTATAGCAAATAGATTATGTGGAACCAATTATTGCAAAATAAAATTTTATTTTAAAAGATACACACTTAATTTCTTTCCATCTAATTATTATATTCTGTGCAGCATGTCCAGAAAGTAAGTGTACTGAGACTGTCACGGCAGTAGGGAATTGTTTTTCCACATGTTTGCTGCACTGCCGCATAGCATGATTTTCGACTCCACAACAAGATCGCTTCGAGGTCAGCAAGTTGAGAACTTTAGACGCAGCAACACGTTTAGTGAGAAATGTCAATCCTATCTCCCGACAAGTGTGAAATACGCGGCATTATATGTTGACTGGTTTAGAAGGGATTAACTTCGGTTGAGGTTTGTAAGGAGGTAAAAACTGCATATGGTGATAATACTATGTATGTATCGTACAAGTGTGTTCAAGTGGTGTCACGAGTTTATAAATAGTCATACATCTGTGCTTGATGATCAGAGGAGCAGAAGACCTTCAATTGTGACTGACAAAATTCTAGAAAAAAGTAGAAAAAGTGATTATTGACGATCGCAGATAGACTTTAGATGAACTTTCTGCAATGTTTCCACAAATATTCAGATTGGGATTAGCTTGAAACTAATTTGAAGAGGGCATCAAAAAATTAATACTCCGGTATACCACTTGCATTGAGAGGAATGGTGACTATGTAGAAAAATAGCTTAAATATGTACTAAATGTAATTTTTTTGTTTTTTATAACCTTCAAAAATTTAGTACACTTACTTTCTGGGCATCCCTCATATCTAACAATCTGATAAGCTCATTGAATTCTAGATGCAAAAATTGATGAATGTTTTACTTCAAAAATAATTCAAGAATTTAAAATTATTCTTTAAAATTTGATTTTTGAACAAAAATCAAAAGTTTTTTTTGCAAATGAAAGTAAATTTAAATTAAAAAAAAAATAGTTTTGAATCCTTTATAAATAATGAAAATAAAATGGATGTAATAAAAAAAAAAAAAAAAAAATGGACAATTTCGTTAACATACTCGTATCTCCTGTTTATGAAAACTTTATTTCTTTATTTTCAACTCTATAGCTTTATTTCTTTGTGACCCCTTACTTTCTGAGACTGCAAATTAACAAGATAAGTCATTAAATGAACTTTTTTAACTATGTCATCATCAGAAGATAAACAAAAATTAATTAATAGCCTTTATAATGGTTCACATTATAAGCCAAAATATTGGCTTCATTAAATAGAGTAACATCTAATAATATTTAAGGGTGTATTTACCCTCTCTGAAACCCTGATAATTTTTTTGTGTCTCCTTATGGCCAACTTATATCACCTCATTTATATATTTTCCTTAACCTCATGTCCGTAAAAATCTAATCATTGTTAAACAATTTTTAGTGCAAGGAAACCGAATGAAAAATCTAACTGTCCCAGCCAGGACCTGGATCTCCTGCTATCCGGGCCAGTGCATTTACCATTTATGCTACCAGGATAAGTCTCATAAGTTATTAAATTCACCGCACTAGTGTTTGCATTAGGTGAGATTCTAACCTCCGAGGCCGACGAATATATCGTCTTATGCTCCGTGGAGCTGATATTGTCAAGCTGTTTAAATGACTCTCATTATTTACTTTTAAATTTTAATTTTATCAATTTTTTTTGTGGTATTTAATCCCACATACATTTTAACAATGTAAGTGCTAGAGAACAGAATAAAAAATTTAACTGTCCCAGCCAGGACATTAGATTAGACATTAGGCCTCGGAGGTTAGACTCTCGACACTAGTGCGGGGAAATTAATAACTTATTAGACTTGTCCTGGTAGCATAATGCACTAGCCCGGATAGCAGGAGATCCAGGTTCATGTCCTGGCTGGGACCGTTAGATTTTTCCCTTCTGTTCCCTTGCACTAAAAATTGTTAAAATTTACGTGGGATTAAATACCACAAAAAAAAAATTATCTAATCATTGTTTGTTTGTTTTCCTCTCATTGACTTTAGTTTTTCTTATATTATTTATTGATCCTTATAGTTTTTATATATATAAATATATATTGTAGATTGGGGTCATTACAAAATACAAATTCTGCCATTAATAATAATCATCAAGCTGCAACACAAGCATTTGCTGAATATCTCAGCTGTCCTCATCATAAAGATGTTGTGTTATCCTTAAGTGTGGTTATTCAGGTGAGTTTTATTAATTTTGTTATTTTTATTTCTCTGATACTATGTTTAATTTCCTGCTCTTACTTTTTCTAGTTGCTCATTTTTAATCTAACTTTGGCTGTGACTCTTCCTTCGTAAATTTTTTTTCTACTTTCTTTAACTAAAACCTGAGAAATTAAATTTTTATTTAATATCCAAAAATTGTTAAAATCTGCAAGTAATATAATTTCAGCCATATAAATATGGGATCCTTTATATCAACTTATAGAAGTCTGCCACACTGTAATGTTTCTTTAAACCTCAAATTCTCTAAGAAACTGCTTTTAGCAGACTTTCCAGAAAAAGTCAAGCTATTCATATTGGTACCATGAGGCGACGTTTAAAAACGTTCAACTGATTTCCACCAATCTTACATTGAAGAAAATGAAGTCTGTTCAAATTGTGTGTGTGTTTATGTATGTATGTATATTGCTGTGCACATTCACAATTTGTAAATAATGGAAAAAATTTGGTATTTAAGCTTTCTTTCGCTGAGTTTGTTTATGGCTGAAATTGGTTTAGATAGAGACCAAAATTTAAAATCTAAATATTTGTATTATTAAAAGCATTATGATAAAAACATATGTAATAAAATAGGTATAACATTAAAATTTATATTCTATAATAGAATTGTGTGCTGACCACACTCTAGTGTGCTGTGGATCCATAATAAATTTATCCTTAGCATGTATTTTCCTCCTGGGCCTATATGAACCGTTAACAAAGGGCAAACCCACTTGTCAGACTTAATGTTCACGATCAGTTCCTTGAGGCAACTTGTTAATGTCAGACTCCTGGGTGTCTTATATATGCAGAGGTAAGACTTTCCGAAGTTCACATAGTTATAAGTGAAGTCATCATAAGTCACAGTTATCAATATACGACGTAAACTAACAGGCTAAGTTAACAAATTCTAACGCAACAAAAATAGAAACAATTAAAAATTTTAAAATAATGAAACTACAATAAGTATAAATACAAGTATAAATATATGAATAAGATAAATATAAATACAAATAGTTTTTAGAAATTATCAACTATTTCAGAAGTATGATTTATAATTTGAAGAGAAACATACCTAAAAGAATTGTTAAAGTAGGATGTCAGTAGATAAAATTTCATGAGCTATAAATGGAGAAAGAAAAAAAAAAATCAGAAAATTCTGTGTTGCAATGATTGGGTAGCAGTATCCCATTGTGAAATGAGTGATGATATATCAAATAAAAGTTAGTGCAAAAATTAAAGTAGCATTAACTCTGGTACTTGTGATTAAAATTCTTTCCTAAACAGTTGTGTGATTGATTATTCTCAGGTTAGAAAGGAATTTCTGGCTGATCTATTAATTATCTTAAATTTATTCAAAACAATGAAAAATATCCTTTTTTAATTTTTGCACTAACTTTGAAATTTCTGCATTATGTGGCACAAAACAGTTAATGAAATTGATTTATTTATGGTAGATATTCTTCATTGCTTAGAAGAAGAGTTAAAATTTAGTGATTGATCATTGCAACTGATGTTATTAGTTATTTTATACCAGCTGTTAGTGAATGTTCACGAATAAGGTGATTTTAATCAATTATTATAAGTTTTTATAGGATATTAAACTTCTGATATTTGCTTTACATAGCCTGCTGCAACATTTATTATCTTCAATGTATTGAATAAAATCACAATTTTGTCACAATATCAATTATATTTCTCTATCATGAAGTATTCAATGTGTTTTCTGGTAACATTCATAGTATGCAATGTAGTCATTAAATATTTTACAACCCTTTTGTGTGAAAAATGTTTGACTGCAAAATTATTGCTTAAATGATACTATAGGACTTTAATTGAACATTTAAAATGTAGACTCCCCCTCTTCGTGGCCATAAGTGGTCAAAAGGGAAGTAAAAAAAATAAGTTCCTTCCCTTCCTGGAACAATACTTTGAAATTCTTATAAGTGATTTTTAAATAGCTTTTTCTTAATATTGGAATTTTTTCTCCTGCCTAGGTCATAGCTCTCGAGTGTCCTACAGCTCTTGTTTGGAATAGCATCGGAGAAGGAAAATCTGCATCTTTACTGAATGGGTCGCCATTAGACCACCTTCCCTGTACACCCTCTCAGCTACCTATGCCTCAAAGAAATGCTAATAACCATATCAGGTAATAAACTTTATATGTGTGTTATGGAATAGTATACTTTATGGGGTATTATCAGTGTTTAAAAAAATGTTGACCTGATTAATTTCAAACGGATAATGAATTTTTGATGGTGAATAACATTCTGCCATAGAAAAAAATAGTGCCTGGTCTGACTAAATTAAATTATTGAATGAATTATTTCATCATTTCAAGCAATAATTAATTTTCAATTTTTTATTAAATTAAATAAACTAAAATGTTATGAATAATTAAATTGAATGAATGTAAAAATGTCTAATAGTCATGAGAAGTATATTTAATTAAGTTCCTTTTTCTTTTCTTTTTTTTATTGGTGTCATTCCCTCTTAAACTCATGTGAGTGAACTTGTCACTCCGGTTAAAAGTATAGGAGTGAAAAAATATTTTGTCAAAGTTTTAATTGAACTAGCTGTGTTTTCTTCAAGCTTAGTAATTAGGTTTTCATACTTTAAAACTCTATGCTTCTGAGGTTATTACTATACCTTAAATATCAACAAATCTTCATTTGTTTTGAGATAGTTGGTTGACTCAAACTTTATAAGGAAGGTTTGGTCAGGGATTTGGTGTTGTGATTTGAATAAATAAAAAATAATTAGTGAACAAAAAGTTTTTATTATTACCTGAGAATCTCTCTGTCATGATTTAGTTACTCTATTGCAGGAGACTTTCTCTTTCCGCCACAGCCTTCACTCTGAAATTTAGGCCGAAACATTGGTAATAATAAAAACTTTTTTGTTTACTTATTAGTTTTATTTATTAAAATCCCTAAACCAAATCTCCGACCTATCATTCCTCATAAAGTTTGACAGTCAACCAACTATCTCCAAACAAATGAGGATTTGTTTAAGGAATTTCATAGATTAATTTAAGGAAATTAATCCTTAATGGCTTTGAGATAATATTGGTTTTTTCCTGTAGTATCAGAATTTGTTTTCACTTCTTTTCTCTAGGTTTTCATTAATTTTTTGTCAAAACTTAATGAAAGCCTTAAGAGATTACAAAATAAAAGTTGTTAATTTGTTTTAGGCATCAATTAAAACAATCTGAAGCTAGGATAAAAATGAGAAGTCTTGCTGCAGAAAATAAATGGTCTTGTGATAAATGGCAAACATCTTGTACTGGAATAACTCATCACAGGGTACTAGCTGCTCTGGATGCACTTGATAGGCATTCATTCTACAAAGTTGATGCAAATAACTCTTTGGATACATTATATTCCAAGATATTCCCCAATTTTCCTGAAAAATCTGTATATGTAAGTAGCCAATAAAGAAACTAGTTAAGTAAACGCATATTTATTAAACGATTTTTTAATAATACAAGTTGATGCTAATTAATTTTAAAAGCAGTATAAAAACATGTGAGGGATTCATTAGTATATTCTCCCTCAACAGTCAATTCATGATCGTTATTCAAATTTACAATCCAAATGTAAAAAAAAATAAACTGACAACTGCTAAATTTCAGTTCCCTTCCAACAGCATGATATACGGGATTTCATATCTGTAGAAATAATTTAAATGAAAATTTTTTTCTTACCATTGCCATTCTTTAGACCTGTGTGCAAATTTTTTGATAGATAGGTTTCAGGTAAGGTTACTTACTTTTTATTGCATATGTGTGTGTACATGGCTGTGTGTTACAACATTAGACCAATAGAAGTAGAAGTATACTTGCAAAAACTCTCACGCCCTCCACACTCACACACACACAAAACACACATTTTGACTTAATGCAAACTATAAAAAGGCAATTGTTAGTTTGTGAAATTGGATCAGTAGGAGTAGGGGTTTTTCTGCAACCACACAAAAAAAAAAAATTAATTTAGAAGATTTTGGGTACCATGAGTTAGAATTTTTCTGAATGGAGTTTTTTGTAGACTCCTGCATCAGACATTAGTGTATTTACTGAACCAAACATTCAAAATGGTTTAATCTGTAATCCAAGAATAGATTAAAAATTGTTTTAAGCTGTGTGTGTAGTGTGTTCATGTGTATATAATATGTATGCAAATGATTTTTCATAGTATTGTATATAAAACAAGTAAACATATTAGGAAGAGGAGATGGAGAATTTGTTGACCATGGATGCATACAATTGAAGAGATACAAAGTGTTATTAAAAAGAAAAACACTATTTATCTCATAATGTAAACTTTTTAATAAGCACAATGGCTTACTTTGCAAACCATATTTAGACTTGTTAAAAATTTTAAATGGGGAAAAAAGTTAAAATTAGTATTGTCAGATAAATTGACAGGCAAGTATATAAATGAGTACATAAATATGTAATAAGATATGGAAAGACAATATAAATATAAAATTGATCACAACTTTCTATCATGAAGATATGAAAAAGGATAATGCCAGTGAATAATTAAAAGTTCACATTTTGGAGATAAATAAATTTTTATCAATACTTTGACTGAATCCCAACTATCTCTTCAAATAATTAATGAAGAGTTTATCTGAAACCCATATTTTGATTAGTCAGGGTTATGATAAACCCATAATTCTTTTTGTGTTTATTGCCCAACATTTCTATTTAAGCAGTGCAAAAAAATTACATTAAGAGTAATAAAAGAATTATTAAGTATTTTCATAATGTTTTTTGTTGGGGTTTGGTCAAGGTTGATCCAAAAAATACAATTTAAAAAAAGTGTGTTTTATAATTATCTGCCGACATTTCGGCTTACATTGTAAGGACTATCATGAAGGTGAGAGGGAATGTTGTCACCTGGATCATAAGTTCATGACTGGATAACATGTTCCATCAGTCATAAACCTGTGATCCAGATGACAGGACGTCCCCTCTCACTTTCATGATAGCTCTGAAGATGACTTACTATGTAAGCTGAAATGTCAGCAGATAACTAAAAATAGACATTTTTTAAATTATTTTTTTTTGGATCAACCTTGACCGAACCCCAGCAAAAAACATCTACTAATAATCTCTACAGTCAAAAACTCTCCATTTGAATTAAGTATTTTATAAGCCAAATGTATCATTAAGAGTTGGATTAACCTAAAATGCAAAGCTTAAGTATAAAATTGTCTTAAGCTCAAGCAGCAGAATCTTAATTTATTTAAATTCTTAAATTTTTAGACTGTGGAAAAAGATGAGCCTATTGTAAATCTTCTATGCTGGTGGGCTGTGAGTGGTGTAAGATATGGAGAACATCGAGCTATGGCTGTTGCAAAACTCCTTGAACGAAGGAATGCCCATGTCCTATCAGGGGGTGGTGATGGTGGGGATTCTGAGGACAAAGATTCTACTTCTTCTGTTCCTGCTGGCCTTCCCGTATTCCAACCACTCTTAATGAAGTTTCTAGACCATGATGCTCCTGTTTTAGGTTTGTTGACATTCTTCTGTTCACTCTTTTAAATCTTAAAAATATTATAATCTACAAAAAAGATTATTTTTTTATTTTTTAAACATTTTTTCATCTTTCTCTAATATTTCAAATACACAGTATATTGTTATTTGTAAAATTTAGATAAATAATTTTACTGTGATCCCACGGTAAAGCCCATGGTGAGGCAGCCCTTCTGATTCGCAGCTCTCTCTCCCATCACCTGATTCCCTCAGATCATTCAGACTATCTACCACTGTGTCACTCTCAACCTTCACCTTTCCTAACACCCTCGGGGCAGTATACTGTCCTCCAGACAAACCCATAACTTCTGCTCAGTTCAGCCAATTCTTTGACTCACTGGGCTCCCATTTCCTCGCTGGTGGCGGTTACAATGCGTAACATCTACAACAGGGCTCCAGGATGACTAACTCACATGGTCATACCCTGAACACTTTCCTTTCCTCCATGCACCTCACAACCCTCTCTCCGAATACCCCTACTTACTGACTTACAGATGGCAACCGAGCACCAGATCTCATAGACTTATTGTCTGCAAAAGCCTAAATTCACTCCAATCCTTTACAACTACAATCAATGACCTTTCTTCTGAACCCAGTCCTGTACTCCTTACCCTGTCACTACAACCCATCCCAAAACCGACTCCTCCATCACTGGTGAATGGCCTTGTTGATTGGGATAGGTTCAAATCCCTCCTTGAAGTCGCTATAGATCTCAAGAGTTTCCTTACAATCTCCGCTAGATCTTGAAAATACCGTACAATCCTTCACCTCTGCTATTTAACAGCCATGCTGGAAAGCATCCAAACCTACTTTCAAAAAACATCTAAATCCCAATCCTTCAAATACCAAACCTCTTTCCATCCGTATACAGACTCTTATACTGTCCAAAAGACGAGCCAGAACCACATGGCAGAGAACACGACACCCATCCAAGCATATAATAAAATGAGCCGTTTAGTGACATGGGAACTCAGATCTTTTCACAATAAATGGTTTAACAGTGATCTCTCCTCACTTTCTACGGAAGACAAATCCCTCTGGATTGTCACCAGAAAAATCCTCTAATATCACTCCCCCGCCTCTCCTCTCGACCTCGGTGATGGCATCTGGGCAGTGTCCGATGCAGACATAGCTGAGGTCTTTGGCCCTTATCTTCAGAAAACTTTCACTCCTCACCCTGACCCAGAAAGCCATTCTAAGAGCTCGGAGGTAGATGAATTCCTTGATTCCCCTATTCCTATGTTTCCACCTCCTAAAGCCGTCACCCCCTCTGAGGTCAAATATATCCTTTCCCGCTTGCCTAAATGCAAGTCTCCCAGACATGATCTTATTACAGCCCAAATTCTAAACCACTTACCCAAAAAGCTGTAACTTTCCTCACCTATCTGTATCTACAACACCATTCTCTGAACCACACACTTTCCTCTCCTGAGGAAGTTATCAACTGTAATCCTACTCTCAAAGCCTGGTAAACTCCCAACCAAGCCTGGTAATCCTTCTACCTCTCGCCCAATATGCTTGCTTTCCCCTCTTTTCAAAGGTCTTTGAGAAGATTCTTCTTAAAAGGCTAATACCTATCCTGGATGTTCATCAAATACTTCCAAAACACCAGTTTGGTTTCTTAGACAAACACTCCATGGTCCAACAGGTGTTTTTTCATGTTGTAAATTGCATATCTTCCTCTTTCGAGAACAAGTAGTACTGTGTCGGTGCCTTCCTCGATGTGTTGCAAGCATTTGAGAGGGTCTGGCATCACAGACTATTGTTCAAATTAAAATCCATCCTCCCAAGCACCCTTTACCTTATCCTTCGCTCCTACCTAAACGATCGATTTTTCAGGGTCTGCCAAGAATTAGATTACTCTGAATATTACCAAGTGGAGGCGGGAGTTCCACAAGGTAGTGTGCTCGGGCCCATCATTTACTCCCTGTGCACTGTCGATATCCCCTCTCATCCTAACACACTCCTTGCAACCTTTACCGATGACCAAGCAATTCTTTCTTCCATTGCGGACTCACATACTGTCAGGAAAAATCTCCTACTCCATTCCCATGGATGGTGCCAGCTCTGGTGCATTTTGGTCAACAAAGGCAAATGCTGTCATGTTACATTCACTCTAAGGAAGAAACAGCCTGGCAAAATTTACTTTAATGATATTCCTATCCCAACTTCCGACTGTGTCAGGTACCTGGGCTTTCATTTTGACTCTCGACTAGCATGGAATACACATACAAAAATCAAAAGACAGGATCTAAATAGGAGATTTGGACAACTTTACAAGCTGTTGAACCGCAAGTCAACTTTAACTGTGACTAACAAACTCACCTTTTATAAGACGCTACTGAGACCTATTTGTATGTATCGAGCCAGACTGTGAGGAGCTGCTAAACCATCCAACATTCAAAGAATACAGTTTTTCTAATCCAAAATCCTCAGAATCATAGTTGATACACCCTATTACGTCGCAACTCCTTACTCCACAATGAACTTAAAATCCCTTTTATATTTTACTAAAGAGGTTATTACAACCCATTTTAATAAATTCCACTCTGACCTATCCATGCATCCCAATCCTTCAGCCCAAACTATCCAGTATTACCCATCCTAATAACCCACCTCGCCGCCTGAATAGGAAGAATAGGAAATGGCCGCGTGACCTCCTCATTGTCAACACTTCATAATAATAATTAAAAAAAAAAAAACTAACAATTGTAAATATTATAAATAGTAATTTAGGAGTACTGCCATTGGGCAGTTTCTCCATCAAGCGAAGTACACGCTAATTTAAATATTTATGTTTTACAGTGTTTTTTTTCTTACTATTAACGAGCACATTACAAGTTTCAATTACACAAGTAGAGTGTAATCAATAATAAAGCCATCTTAGTCTCATTGCTGAGGGTTTATTATGGATGAGGGGCATAATCAAACATCTTTTGCTAGAGGATAATAAACTAACAAGATCAGTTTGAAGTACTGTGCTGAGAGGAACAAAAAAGTTTCCTTGTGAAAAATGTTTTAAAACAGCTTTATACTTGTTGTTCACGTAGGCTTCGTCGGTCGTCAGATGTATTTACCATTTCATCTTCCGGGTTGGACCGAGTCAAATTGTTCTTTTTTGCCGAGCTTTCGCACATCATGTGATGGCTTCTTCAGGGCTGAAAAGAGAATGAGAGTTGTAAAGAGAGATTTTTA
>KZ806951.1:92472-102472 GCA_000696205.2 Oncopeltus fasciatus
CGGGGAGGGAGAGCCTGCAATTTGGGGTACAAGTTCGGCTGTCGATCGCCCCCCTCGAGGTAGGTGTGAGGGACTCGCCATTACCCATGTAAATGTGGGCAGATGGGTACTAAATCTCGCTCCCGAGGTGGGCCCGTTCGCACCAGAGCGCCTGCCCCCGGGCGACCACGACTTCCAGGCCACTCACACCTTCTCCAGAACTCCTATATCGCTGGAGATACCGTTTACGAGGGGGGGGGGGGGGATAAGTAAATTAATTGTTTATTATTTTATATTATAAATGTCAGTCACAAAAGACCAGTTTCGCCAACACTAATTTTTTTTACCATTATAATTGATGGATATTTTAATGAAAAATATGTCTGTCATCAATATACTAATCTGTGTTGCATTGCTTTAAATCAAATGTAAAGCCCATTGCTGCGATAAACCATTTTTTTACTCGCACTTTAATTCAGTAGATGATTTTTTGTTGGAGTTCGGTCAAGATTGATCCAAAAACTACAATTGTTACATTTGTAAGCTATCTTCTGGACTAGCGTGAAGATGAGAGAGGACGTCGTGTCACTTGATCACATGTTCATGTCTGAGTCTCATCATCAAATCTACAAATAATCTCTAAGGTCAAAAACCCTCAATTTGAATTTAAATTTTAGTTTTACTCTAGTCCTATTTATTCGATTTCGCTCAATAACGCTATGCGTACCTAAAAACTATATGCAGACTTTAATTAAGAAAAACTGAAAACTGTGGCCTGATGAGTGGCACACATGCGAGCTATTTTTTTTGTGAGTGTGTGTGTGTGTGTGTGTGTGTGTGTGTGTGTGTGTATCAATGTACACATTTATATATTTGTGGTCCTAGATAAATTAACTATGATAAAACACTGTTGGGATAAAATTATCAGGGATTAGGGTTAGGCAGCAAGAACAATGAGTTGTAGTCCAGACGCTTAGCTTTTGATGTCACCTTGTGGGTAGAAAGCGAACAGGAGGTAGTAGAATGAAGAAATGAGTTTAAGAATGTAGCGAAAAAGGACAGCCTAAAGATATCATTCTCAAAGAGATAGGTAATGATGAATGAAAAAAAACAAAAAGGGCCAATATATATTAAACTATATTAAACTTTTATATATTTATTACATTCTGTTAAATAAAAACATTTTGTATTTTGATCACAATGAAGTAAAAATGACATTCAATGTCAATCACATGAGGGGAGAAGGTGACCAATGACACAACTCTCAAATTATTAACAGACTATGTCCCCAGGAGGTCACGGGGCCATCTTCATTTGAGTCGACTGGGAGGGTTGTAGGGGTTGGAGTTGAAAGACATGGTCTGTGCTAGTGGATTAGGATGGTATAGCAGTTTACTGTGGAAAAAGGTGAAGCGGGAAGAAATGAAGTTTTCAACAAAAGGGATATTAAGATCGTGGTGAAGGAATGAATTGGTTTCGTAAAAGGGAGCATTTGCAATTATTTTCAGGGTTTTGGATTGAAAGGACTGGATTTTTTGGATGTTGGAAGGCTTGGCGGCACCCCAGCTTTCTTCTCCGTAAGTCCAGATTGATCGTAATTAGGTTTCGTAGAGCGTCAGCTTGTTTATTAATAAATAGTATTATATCAGAATATTTCCAGAGGATAGGGAAATGGGTAGTTCTGAATATGCATTTATAAATGTAGGTCAAGAATACAATTAATTGCCTTCTTAGGGAGATTGAGGAGAATTTGGCCGGTGATTAAATCCTATCCGGGTGATTTGCGCTTAGGCAGATGAAATATTATATACTTGACCTCGGAAGGTGTTACTGCCTTGAGTGGCAAGGACATAGGTAATGGCATGTCCATGAACTGCCCAGTCTCCGCGGCATTGGACAGGTCTAAGGGATCTGAGTGAGGAGTAAATGTTTGCTTGAGGTGCTGGGCAAACATTTCGTCCTTGACTTTGTCAGAAGAGGCCCAGGAACCATCTTCTCGACGCAAGGGATTGGAAGCTTCATGGCTCTTAAGGATTCTTCGAGTAGCAATCCTAAGGGATTAAAGGCCTAATTTCGTAAATCACCTAATTTTTGTTTACGAGTCTGGAAAGGTGATAAAAGTCTTTGCGGTTTGAGGGGTATATATTTTTGGAACAATACTCTTCAGCGAACCTGGAAGTGGTTTTTGGGACTCAGAAGAGTATTTGGTAATTTTTGGTTTGAGATTAGCCATATACATACATTGCTGTGCGTTTGTGGTAAAGGAATGTACAGTGTCATCTAGATCATGTGAGGTTCTCAGAGAAATTCCGAGATCAAGTGACTCTTTAATTTATATAATATAAAGTTGGGAAATTAAGTTTTTTGCCTATTATCTTCCATAATTTTTTTCGTAAATTAAATTTCATCATAGATAAACGCTTATAATTTTTGATCTCCCTCTGAACCCCCCCCCCCTTCGAATTTAAAAATTAGTATTTTGAAGGCTTTTCAGCGAAAGACTAAATACCGAATTTGGTTTCTATATCTATATATCTATAAAATTAACGAGACCTTACATACACTTGAAATTACATTCATAAATATCTTTCTGAATAAATGTTTTTTTATTTTTTAAATTAGAGAACAATAAAGTTATTAAATTAAATTTTACGCGTATTTTTTTATCTGGGCAACTCAAACGAAGATGGTCTTGGGAACTTCTAGAAGTGAAACAAGTTAATTATTGTATTTATGTATACAAAAAGCGAAACACTCGCGGCTGCGATATATATAATAAATAAAAACAGGGAGAAGGAAGAGTGTAGTGAACACACAAAAAAAAATTACAATGATTATTAAAAATTCGGGGGAGACATCGTCATTGAGCAGTAACGAGAGACTGGGACTGCAGAAAGGACTTAAGGGATGGAAATGCGATTAGGATTTCCCTAATCTTCCGATGTTGGCAATTGATGCTAGTGGCTTTGAAAATGTGGTATAAAGGCGCACTCTCTCGTCTTCAGTTGTAAATCTGAAGCCGTGTCGGGAAGTACTTCAATCACTTGAACTTAGTTAACATCATTGAAAGACATTAAATGACTCTGAGCATGCCTTGATATGGTGAGAGGGGACTGTGGTTTTGAATAGGATGCTCTGTGGTTATTAAGCCTGAGATTTTTTTAAGAAAGTATTCAAGACTACTTATTTATTAGTTCAGAAATATTTATGGTTTTAAATTTTAAACCTTTTTGTTTCCACTGATAGGCGATATATAGAAGAGAAGGAAGAACAAGAGAGAGAGAGAAGGTTTAAAGGAAGAACAAATAGAATAATCGTTAATATTTATTTTATTGTAAGTATTGTCACATAAGATATGGAAGATGATAGAAAATTTATTATTCCATTACATTTTATAACATTTTGCATAAATCGCATATTAAAGAAGGTAACACATGTTATTATGTAATTATGAGTAGCAATTCCCTCATTATTCCCTCGCGAATAGCCTAGAACCAGCCTTAGTGGTATTACCTTCCACGCTTATTCCTTCACAAACTTGTGAGATCAAATTAGCCATTCAGAGTTAATTATGCCCATCTTTAAACAAAGATAGGAAATTTGAATATTCAACGCTTCATCTGGGTGCCTGGCTTTCTTCATCATGGACACCACCATGATGATTTTCTACTTTAAATCGGGGTTTGAAAACTGGAGATCCTTCTGAAAAATTACCATAAAAAGAATACTGGAATCCTTCTAGTTTTGAAGCAATCATTAGGGCGACTCATGATGTTAGCAGAAATGAACTAGATTTTTAATAGTCTTATATGAAGAAAAGTATTGTACGACTTTAGGGTGATGCGATTATACAAAAGAAGTCCTTGTTTAGTCTCATTACGAAGTTGTTCGTGACGCCCGTTGGAAGGTTTGATGAAGGATCGTTACTTTTGAGGGCCTATTAGATTTTATACTAAAACTTTTACCGGAAAGTTGGACTTTTGGAATACTACACCCTCGTCCTAATTTACTCAGAAGTTGACGGCTAGGAGCACTGAATACTCTGACTTGAAGGCTTTTATTAAAGTCTGGTTCCATGCTAAGTACCAACCAAGGGAAAATAATTTTGTATATTCACTCCTAAGTCCTTGTTCAATTAAGGAAAAACCGATAAGTAAAAGTAAGATTGGATTACAAACAGAAAAGCCTCCTAGGATTTTGTTTTTAGCAAAGGTCCCTTAAGTGAAGTTTTTACTTTGGTGCCACAACAACTTCATGAAGTTTATGCAGATTTTAACTGATTTTAACATAGGAGAAGCTGGAAATGTGGTCAGTTTATAATTATTTGTAGGGGTGCATGAGTTTTTTAGTGTTTCTTTGTTCTCGCTTTTGTGTCTTAATTTTCAATAGAAAGAAAGTAAATTATCAAAAATTTTTAGTGCAAGGGAACAGAATAAAAAATCTAATTGTCCCAGCCAGGACCCCAACCTGGATCTCCTGCTATCCGGGCAGGAGATCCAGGTTTTCTTGCACTAAAAATTGTTAAAATTTACTTGGGATTAAATACCACAAAAATATTTATGAAAGTAAATTATGTATTTCTGCTTCTTTTTCCAAACCGTACTTTACTTGTTTAAATTGGTCAATGAAGAGGGAAGTTTGTAGAGAGATCAAATTTAAGAATACGATATCTTCTTCAATCAGGAATTTAATTAATGTATTAAACATAATATTTGTTAAAATAATTCTCTAACATTATTTTTTTAAAGAAAGGCACAAAATGTGAAAGATACTTATTAATGAAACAGATGGCTCGGGTATACTCTCCTTTTAGCCAAGTGAATATTCAAGTGGATGAAAATATATTTATTTTATAATAAATTAAATTATAGTGCATTAAGAATAGTCATGCCATCACAGGCAGTGGCCTAAATTTATCGATTGTTCAAGCTAAACATTATTTTATTCTATCTTTATTTACATGTTTGAATCAAGTAAGAACGCTCTTTAATTTAAAAAATATTATATAACCAAATTATTACTATGATTATTCATAAATATTTTTATGAATATTCTGTATTTACTTTCCTCTATTTTTGCTGTTGTTTTGTATTTATTTATTTGACTATTAGATTTGATATAAGTATGAGTGTTTTTAAAGGAGTTTTAAATTGTCAGTATGAAACGATGTACGTATATCCTATGAAAACTAAGAATTAAAAAAAACAAAAAAAACTTATCTAATCACACACACACACACACACTATTATTAGAAGAGACTGAATGAACTCTTCAAAGTAAATGGCATCTCTGAAATAAAGTATGTGTACATTTTTATCATTTACTCTGGTTGAAAAAGATATGGGTTTCAATATTTTAATGCAATTCATGAGCTAAAATGAGCGCTTGTATTTTAAAAAACTGTTGTAAAGTAGAATGATTTAGTTTGAAAGTAATATTATGTTGAAAAATTATGTATATCATGTAAAATCACGACATGTGGCAGTTGTCAGTATCTGAAAACTAGTAAAATCAAATAACAATACATAAAATATTCATGTATTAACTGAAGAGTACTTATATTTCTTATAAAAAAAACATATCACAACTAAAATGCTTTTAAATTTCTCTTACCTAGCACAATGACTTCGATGATAGGTTACAACATCTATATTTTAACCTGCAAATGCCAATTTTTACCCTTCATAGAGTTGAAAAACACTAAAATCAGATATTTAACATATAAAATCTGTTGTATATTAAACTTCTCTCTTTTATGTATATTTAGCGTGCTTACAAATTTAAAAACTTCTTTTTAATACAACACTGCTCTAAAAAATCACTATAACATCACTCAAATTTTTCACGTTACTTTTAAAAATTTCTTCGATACAGATTCTATATATATATTTGTTAATTTAATGCACTAAATGTAACTCGCGAGGGCACAATAACGTAATACCGAATATTTTTGCACTATACTACAATAAGGGACGCATAAAAGTACTCACATTGATGGAATAAACATATTTCGATAGAAAAACCCCGACATACAAACGCACGCGGTTCAATGGAAGCGCTCCCACATTCCCACCCACACGTATAAGCAGCAGATAGTGATTCTGTAGAGTGCCAGCCCTTACCAGCACCCGAATACTTTCAGTGGAATCCCACACTTATCATTTCCTCTAGTGCTGCGAGCAGGAATTACTTATCCAGTCACAACGTATGCCACAATTTGAAAAGAGGATATAAATATAACCCACAATAATAGTGAATTAAGTAAGTAAATAACTTTTATAAATATTATTTTTTGTGGTATATAATCCCACGTAAATTTTAACAATTTTTAGTGCAAGGGAATAGAATAAAAAATCTAACTGTCCCAGCCAGGACTCGGACCTGGATCTCCTGCTATCCGGGCCGGCGCATTTTCCACTTATGCTAACGGAACAAGTCTGATTAAGTTATTAAATTCCCCGCACTAGTGTCGAGTGTCTAACCTTCGAGGCCGACGAATATATCGTCTTATATCGTCCTGGCTGGGACAATTAGATTTCTTAATCTGTTCCCTTGCAAAAATTGTAAGTAAATAACTGTCTTCCGTTGTATAAAAAAGTCAACAATGTTAATATTAAGTCTTAAGAAGTGACGTAATTATTAATCATGCAGCATTAAAAAATAAAAAATAACTCAGCCTGACCAACATTTATTTAACACAAACAAATAATAACCACATAATTATAGTGCTCTATATTTTTTTCCTAATCCTTTATCCCAAAAACCTGTCTGTAAAAATGTACACACACATGAATTTTAGATCCCATCATATTTAATTCTCGTAAATTTAATGCATTACTAGAAATAAAATTCCAAAGCAACAGAAGAAACTCGTTAAATTATTAAACATGAAGGAGAAGGTGTCCTTGACCAGCCGACTTGACTCGGAGGCGTTCATTTTAAAAATTTAGCAGAGGTAGGGAGGGGCTATCTACAAGAAACATCCATGGCTCTGAACAAGTTTTTATTTAACGATTAAAGCTTGGGCAGACTTTAAGTAAGCAACCTGGGCAGGGTGGGATAACCTCCGAGAAAAACAAATATATCGTCTTATGCTCGGAGGAGCTGACATTGTCAAGCTGTTTAAATGACTCTCGTTATTTATCGAACTTGTCTCGGTAGCGTAAATGGAAAACGCACCGGCCCGGAGAGCAGGAGATCCAGGTTCGTGTCCTGACTGTGAAAGTTAGATTTTTTATTCTGTTCCCTTGCACTAAAAATTGTTAAAATTTACGGGGGATAATATACCACAAAAAATAATATTAATAAAATTAANTTTTTTTTAATTTTAATAAATAAATCGTCTAAATCGGTATGCACAGTTTTTATTTTAATTCCCTATTTTATCTAAATTGATGTCATTAATTTTCTTTTGTATTATTTTTGGATCGTAATAAATTTCTTCTCTTTTGCCAAATTTCTTTTTTGCAGTCAATTTGGCACTTCAAACTATAAATATAAATTGAGATGAAATAAAAGAGGAAAGTAGGATTAATATTTATTATGATTTATGATTTAAGCAAAACGTTTGAACATACAAGATTTGAGATATAATTGTTTCGGGGGGCCATCAGGTCAAGGCCGTAATATTATTGTATTCCTTCTTTGAAATCGGTGAGCCAACACCTCATATCTTTTGGGGTATGTCATAACGTACATAAGATGTGTACAATAGTTACAACAACGTTGGGCAACTGGGTTTTCAGTATGAGTGGCAAGTAGGGTATTATATTACAGGAATTATTTAAACTACTCTCTCATCCAATAAACTTTTACCTTTCAAACCGTTTCTTTAGGATCAGGCAAGGATCAGATTACTTCGGTCACTTCCCTGAAAAAGCAGGTGTTCCACAGGGCAGTGTGCTTGGACCTATCCTTTTTATCCTTTATACTGCAGACATCCCCACTCATTCTAATACCCTCTCAGCCTGATTCCAAAACACCTTGATGCTATTCAGCTGTAGTGCAGCAAATGGAGAATTAAAATAAAGGAGCCTAAATTCGTATAGGTAAATTTTCAGCTAAGAAGAGAGAATAGAACTCTATCCGATTTAGCCCGATATCTTAGGTTCCACATTGACTCACGACTAAACCCTAGCGAACATATTAAAATCACGCAACAAGAACTCAACAGAAGCCACGGACTTTTTTACAGCCATATAAACAGGCGCACACAGCTCACAAAAGAAAACTGATAATCTACAAGACCATAATACGACCAATCTGAAACTACGGTGCAGAACTGCAGGGTGCCGCTAAGCCTTCCAATGTCCAACGAATACAATCCTTTCAGTCCAAAATGCTCAGAATAATTGCTAACGCTCCATATTATGTGTCCAACTCTACCCTTCATCACGACTTTAATAATTCTTTCGTCCAAGATCTTATCTTCACCTGCTTCAAGCTCTTCCATAATAAACACCAATTTCATTCTATTCCATATGCCTGATCCTTGTTGTCAGACTCCAATCCTTACACTCCTCCATGGCGACTTAAACGGAGATGGCCTCGCAACCTCCGGAGCCTCAATGCCTAAACTTATTGGGAGTATCAAAATAACAGAATGTTAAATAACAGATGTTAAATAAATGTAATAAATACAGACATATTTTTTAAAATTATGCCTCCGATGTAAAATTATTAAAAAGTTTTTAGGTTTGGGGTTTTGTTACATATAAGTTTGAAAAGAAAGTATTTATCAAAAAAATTTTTAAAAAAATAAGTAAAGCTTTTAATAATTGAATATTTCTAATCGATTATATAATCGCCTTCATTTATGAAGAAGTCCATTTATTTTTTGGTAAGGGTATCCTCTGCTTGAAAAAATAAATAATGTATTTAAAAACTAGAATATTTTTTTCATAAGTAGTTTCTTTCCAATTTTATATTTGTGAACAGTCCATGTTTTTTAATCCTCATGGATATTTTTCTAATTTGTCAATAACAATTAAAAACATAATTTATAATTTGCATAATTTTTGCTATTCTGATGAGTTAAATAATGATGGATAATGAATCCCACTTTGAAGTAAAAAATTCTATTCAGTTACATACATTTAGAGTCCAAGCTAATTACTACTTATTTTATCACAATTGCGTTTATGTTTGTAATAATCATGTATCTTGTTCCAAGACAGTTTTTATGTATATGTGTGTGTGTATATATACTTTATATATATGTATATATAAAGGTGTACAAGTAAAGGAAAATAAAGATTTATTTATATTTACTTGTTCAACCAAATTGGGTCACTGACTGAGGAGCTATCTACTAGCCGCCCTGTTTTATTAAATACCCCTGGCACCGGGCAAGCTTTAATTCCTTTAATTCCTAGGGAGAAAAAAAAACCCCACGGCACCAAGCATGTAGAACCGATGAAATGAAACCCATTGGTTAGAGCAAGGCTGACTTCACAGAGTATGAAGACTGCCTCATGAAGACGGAGGAACGCAAGTGCTAATAAGAGTTTTTACAGAATCTCATCGGGTTGTCACTGTTTTAATAGGTCAATCAAATTTGACTAATGAAAGTTGTCAAACTCCGTGTAATTTTTTAATCCGCTATTTTAACTTAATTAAGTTCAGAAAATACGATCGTCTATGAAAAGGAATTTTTATATAATTCGAAATCATTAGGTAACTTTTTGTAAGATTTACTATATTTACTTCACAATATTTATGAAGACTAAAAACTTATACAGAGGATGTGGGATGTAGGTGTCGTTCACAGGACCACATCCTCTGTAATAACCACGGTTATTTGAAATACGATAAATTTTTTTTTTTTTTTTTTTGCTGTGTTAGCCTCCCTTGCAACCACTTAGGGTCATTGGAGGGAGGGGCTAACTACAGGTTGCCACCCTTTTATAAACACCCATGGCTCAGGACAAGCTTCTATATTATAAATAAAAGATTGACCTGGGCGGGATTTGAACCCGCAGCGTCAGGATTGCGAGACCCGTACGGATCCCCTGAGCTAGCC
>KZ806951.1:156992-170112 GCA_000696205.2 Oncopeltus fasciatus
GGTATTCTTTTTTTTTTTTTTTTTTTTTTTTTCAGGTAACATATTTTGATATTTCATTTGATTAAATTGAAATTATTGTATTTTATTCATGCATTTTTAAAGGATTTATGGGCTAGTAATCCATTTTTAATGTTGGAAATCAGATTGTATTTACTCGATCTTATTATCTCAGTGTGCGTGCACTCTCCAGTCCTACAGAAATTATTTCTGTGTGGCCTCGAACCATGCAATGTTGCAACAACTGCAGCGGCATAAACTCCAGGGGTTTACTCCACACTCCAAAGGCCCATATTTCAGTTTTTTGTTTTGTTTGTTTTTTTTTGTTTGTTTTTTTAAGAAACTCTCTAGAAGTGCTTAAATAACCTCTCCTTTTACAGAACTCTTGTGGAACAAAATTAGTGGGTACCATACTCTTCGTTCTCTTTCACCATTTGGCTCCCTCTCCATTTATACCATTTACTCTACTTCGATTGGAATCATGAACGGACTTTAATTATTATAATTGGTATGAATTTATCACTCACTTATGGTCCCCCAAAGTTTCTTTATTAATCAAAATATGTATGTAGACCAAGTAGTTATAAATACATAAACCACAACCTTGCCTGAAAGTAGACAATTAAGGGAATAAAAGTGGACTGTATGGAAAGGAGAAAAAAAAATATAAATAGAATAGGTTTAGATTATCTGGATGAATATGATATAATTACAAAATATTTATTATGGGGACATTTGGATAGACCACAAGTATCATAATAAAGTTAAAATAGGTTAGTTGAATTTAGAATGGGAACTGGCAATTTATAATGTTTCTGATATTTCTTCTGAATGATGAGTGATGTTATTGCACTGATGATGATTTTCCTGTTAATTTGAGTTGATTGAATCATATTGTTGAGAATAATTGAATCATGTAGTGGTGACAAAATGTGGATGGTGCATGTTGAGTATCACTTACTTAGTGATGATTTTAATTTTGTGCCAAGCTGATCTACTCCTCCATAAAGCTTCTGGGGTAGAAAAAAAATGGTTATGGTTTTTTTTTTTTTTTTTTTAACGCTTCTATAGATTGAATGGTTGCCTCGGATTGGCTGGGGCATCTGCCAATGATATGATAGTAAGCAGTGTTTTTTTTATTTTCGGCAACCAGTATAAGATGTTTTCTATTGAGCTTCGAACTGCAGAACCCCACCGTCGTGAAAACATTAATTGTCTTCAAAATTTTCTTCCGGAAATTGTATTGGCAATGGTTTTGATCCTGAGACCAACTTTACACCGTAGGCCACAATCCTGAAACTTTTTGGGGTCTATTTGAATTAATCTTAACAAACGAATATAATTGTATGGCGCTGAAATCGCACTACCTCCCCCCCCAAAAAAAAAAAAAATTATTCCAAGATCTATATTTTTATTAAAATAAAAACCAACAGTAAGTGGTTTACATTTATAGTGAATATATTTATAATATTCGAGTTAAATTTCGCTCATTTTTCTATGTTGTATGATTTATATTTTTAATACACATAACATTACCAACATATCTTCACATGAATATCATTTGACCATTTGACCTAGATTATTTGACCTTTGAACTTACTAAAGGTGATGGGGGTCCATACTTAAACATCTGCCCGTCTGATTAAACTAACCAAGCAACCTCAATTTTTTTACTTTAAAAAAGTCCCTTTTTGGTTGCTGACGTGAGCTTTCAACAACATCAATGCCATCTGTATTAACAAAGTAGCTGCGTTTAGCTGTTCGCGTTGCCTGTCAGTCTATGATCTCGGATATCCGATTGGATTAAAACAAGAGTGTAGCCTCCATCATCATCTCGTTTCGGACGTTATCAGTAATACCCTCACGCAGGAGCTGCGTAATCTAAGAAGATTTCCCACGCTTTATAAAAATAGATAGAAATGAGGATATATGGTTTTCAAGCCGGAGAGTACAAAATATTACCACTATGCTTTGCTCTAGACTTGCCGGGAAGGAAGTGTTGGAAAAGCACTCACCCATCGTAAAGGAATTCACAAAGTATTATCAATTTTGGTTATAAATGTTGTTCTTTCTTCAAACCCCCCTTCTTTTTCATTTTATTTAAACCAAAAATGATATTTTACACTTACTTAGTTTTTTACATATTTCTTAACGCTTATAATGAAAATAAAAACACGTAAGTGCGTGCAGACAAATGGATAGATACATTTATCTATTATTAGAAAGTTAGAAAAAAACAATTTTTCTATCGATTTGTTTAAGTCGATCTTCCCCCCCCCCAAAAAAAAAAAAAAATTCAGATTAAACGGTTCAATACAAAATTGAAGTATGCACTCGTTCTTCAAGAAAAAAGTATTAGATAAATTAAATAAAAAACCAATTTTAAAAATTAATTAAGAAATGAAGCTTTAGAAAGCTTGAATGACAATCATTTAAATCTAAATCTAAAAAAAACTATTAGCACAGCTTAAAGTTGAATGAACTACACACACACACACAAAAAGCACATGCTATACAAAAAATTTAAAATCACTGTTCTGTCCACTCCAGGCTCTAAATCAAATAATTAAAACTTTAATTAAAGTTTAGTCAAATTTAAGTCATCCCCTTTGACAACTAACCTGATTCAGATGTCACTAACAGCTTTACATTGAAAATCTGTTTCTGACAATAGGAAAAACTGCTACCAAGTGCAACAGCTTAAGGAAAATCAATTTAATTAGGCACTTAATTTATTAGTGAAGAGTTTTAAATTTTCTTTAGTAGTTTTCATTTATTGGTAATTATATATTTTCCCTTATTTCATTATATACATTTTTTTAAATATAATATAATGTCTATATTATCAGACATTTTTTAGATTTAATTAACCAATAAATCAGAAATACTCTCGAAAGTTGTACACAGGTAAGTGTAAGTGAAGAAACGCATTGGAATGGAGACATGTGTACAATTTCAAGATAAAATTTAAAATAACTTTAATAACCTTAGATTCGAATCTACTATATAAATTTGATTTCCACTGAGATATTAAGCAAACATAAACATGTTTTCCACTTAGTATTGCTATTTTTATTTACTAGTAATAAAACCATTTTTTATTACTATTATAAATATCATTAAAATTTTCTGATAAAACATGCATAAAAATATCCCGCTGTTTATCATTATCCTGTAACTTTTAAGAAAAAAGTGTAGTTTTTTCTCTCTCAAAAACTCTCAAAAAAGAGGTTTAGGAAAAGTGAAATACCCATATTCTTCACTATTTTGTGTTTCCTTGTTTTTCCGTTTAACCGTAGTACAGGTACACAAGGATAAATTACGATCTCTCGTCTATTTTAAAATATATATTTAAGAGATATATATATTCGGAATGAAAAAAACAATTTTAGGTAAGTTTTAAAATATGCATGTATAGTAATCTATATGAATTATTTAATATGATTAATATCTTAGGTTATCAATTTTAGACAACAAAAAAAAACACTTATTTGAAATAACCTTTTTTTAGAGAATCTTGGGAGAATTGAGATTTTAAAACATAATTACAAGTTGCCCCAAAACATACAGTTTTATACTGATTTCGTTCCGCTGTACAAAACTTATCTTATTGCAAAGTAGTTATTTTTCGTTATTATGTTACCAGTGGGATAACAAGTAAGGCATAAAAAGAATGGGGAGTCAAATATAGTTATAAACCCAGACTTATTTACAAGAAAATTTCAACCATCCAAAGAAAGACATAGTTGACAATAACTAGATTGGCTAGATCTGATATGTATCTGATGTATATGTCCGCTTAACAGAAAGCCCGGTATCCCTCCCTGGAGACAAATGCTAAGGGTAGCATCCCCTCCAGGATCTGTGACCGCAGGAATTACGTGGAGGCGAACTCCGCCCCGATTAGCCCCCTTGTTCGGCCAGCTGAGAGACTGACTGTCCCACCCAAAGGGTTAATTACACCCGAGGCCGGCGAGTCTCCCACCGCAGTACCGAAAACTACTTTCGTCCCATGCCCCTACGTTCTCAGCAATTAGCTGCGTTTTACAGAACGATGAAATAGGAAAATGGAGGATTTGGAAGACCTGAAAAGTCCGCTTCAAGCAGATATTATTCTGTATTAATACCCTTTTTATTTCTTTCGATATATATCTCTAGACCTTGAATTATTGAACAAATTAAACTCTTCCTGTAAAAGATTATTTTTTGAAGTTTTCAGTATTCAGGTGTATTTTGGGCTGTCAAGGGAAGTAAAAGTAATCAGGGGCCCCTTACGACTGCCAGGATCCCCCTACTACAGGATTCTTAGACCCAGCTCTTTGGCAGACACACAGATGGGTGCCAGGTCAACCATACCCTCCAGGCTGACAGTCAGGGCGCCTAGACCCACCCCGATGCGGAGCCGATAGCCTACAAGTGGAGTGACAGGAACTTCAATTTATCTATAATAACATAATGTATCTGAGTAATTTTTATTGTACTAAAATGGATAAATCTTTAATAAACATTAGAACATTATATAACACGATGAGATGGTCGTCAAGAGCCTATCTACGAGCACCAAATGTTTTGTAAGAAGAGTTTGAATTTAGGACAATGTGAAAAAACATGTTCGGCTGTTATACAATAGGATCAGATGTGATGGTTTTCATTTGTTTTGAGATATCTGTGGGTAACAGGTGAGTGACCACTCTGGACATGAAATAATATAACTCTAAGATGATTTTAGTTGGGGTTCGGTCAAGGTAGTAACTAAAATCATCTTAGAATAATATCTACGGTCAACAAACTCTCCTTTTGAAATAATCTAACTTCTCTTCTTGATGAGGTACGAAGAACTCCAAGATTTGGTCATTTTTTTTATATTCCTCAGCATGGAACTTTCCTCCAACAATGATAGCTAAATATTTAAATGAGAGTTCCCCGACTCTCTCCAGTGATATCTATAATAAAAATTGTCTCTGAAAAAATGACTGTCAAAGCAGAAACACATGTAAAATTAAATAGCAGGAAGGAGGGTTGTGCTACACTATGACTTAATGTGTATTCTTGCAATTTTACAGCATTTGAAAGATCAAGTTTTAGTTTATGTATATACACAGAAATTAAGTAATGGAAGTGTATCCACACCCACATACTTTTCTAATGACTTTTTCTACCCCCTCCTCTCTAAGTGAAATTTTAACTTAAGTTTACGTAAGTATATCCCATCTCAATTTAATGTTTTTCATGTCAACCTATTTGTCACTTAGCTTTAACTTAAATTTGTATGGTTGTAAGTCTGTCATTACTAAATTTACATCAGGAGTTAAATAAAGATTAAATTAATTTTAGATTGTGATTATTATAGCTTGAAAATATAAGAAAGAAATAATGGGGTTTTTTTAATCATAAATTCTGAGATAAATCAATCTTAAAATTTTTCCATGAAAGGGTTGTGGAAATGTAATATAAATTAGCTATGCTTAGTATTTGCAATAGATTTTCCTCGAAGGAGTAAAGGTATTCGCATTTGCTCTATGATACGACTCTACTATCGAGAGAGAACCATTTTTTTTAGTTTTAAAACAGAGAATCCAATCTCTGTACTTAGACAGTACATCATAAAACATTGATAAAATCTATTTTTTGCTGAAATCGGATGAGAAAGAGCAGGATTTAGAGGAAGATCAAATTCAATAGTCGTTAAAATCTTCGTTATTATTGGTATTACAAAAAAATAGTAATATATGTAAAGAGTGTAAAATAAAATTCACTAAGAGTTTTGCAAACTTTAATTAAAGATTAATGTAACTCGGTGGGTTGAGCGTCTCCTCCAATAATCTCACCCCCTAGTTGGCTCATCGATATCAACATTTTCTCTTATTGTCTACAAATCATGATCAAATCAGCACTTTACTCTTCATTATGCCCTTTCTGTGTTACTGCCTTTCATATAAGGGCGACAAGAGAGAAATTTTAATAATAAAAAAAAAGTGCCGATAACGTAAATTTGATAAGAAAGAGAGGAAATGTGACAGCCACAACCTTCATTAGAACTATCATGGAATGTGTGGTTACCCCCACTAACTACATGTGGACCAAGTTAAGAGAAAGTAATATTTAAGGGGTCGTGTAGTTAGTTACTTGCCAAAAATTTCCCATTAGGAACCACTAACAACCCTATGACCTCGGAGTGAGTCTCAAAAAGAACAGATACACAAAAGTCAAGAAGAATCAATATTGTGCGAAAATCAATTGGCAAAGGATTTTCCTTTGCAAATGGACTCGTTCCTTATAGTTAGGTGTCAACATAAAGTTGAGTAGGTACAAGAAAAATACGAAAGAAAACCACACTCAGGGTTAGAAAATATACCAGAGTGCAATAAATCACATATTTTTACAATTTTCATTGTAATGTGCAATTTTATCTCTATTAAGCCCTCTCTCTGGCTTCATTATTTTCAACCAATAAGGAACTCATCCAACGTCTTCATTGGTTTCTGCAAACCATATTCTGTTGGCGAGCGCTTTCGGACATTGTCCATCTTCTTGGCCGGTAACGGTCGCTTTGTCGGCGATAAGGTCTGTCAAACGCGCGAGTTATAAGGGTCAGGTCCATTATTTCAGGTATTGGTTGAGGCAGGGATTAGTTTTAATCTCCTTTGTTGAGGTGTTCCAAGTGTTCCGAAAGTATTTTGTGAATGTGTTTGGGTTTGATAGTGTCTGCCTATGGATTATACTGCCTTATGTCTTTTTGCGTTTTTGTCGGTTTTTGTGTCGTCTGTTCTTTTACGTTTGTGTGTTCGTTTTAGTAACAGTAGCGGTCTAAATCAGATCTGACACCATATTTAGACCGCTACTGTTACTAAAACGAACACAAACGTAAACGAACAGACGACACACAAACCGACAACAACGCAAAAAGACATAAGACAGTATAATCCATAGGCAGACACTATCAAACCCAAACACATTCACAAAATACTTTCGGAACACTTGGAACACCTCAACACTAATCCCTACCTCAAACAATACCTGGAATAATGGGCGCTGACCCTTATAAATCGCACGTGTGACAGACCTTAGCGCCGACAAAGCGACCGTTAGACATAAGCGACTCTTATACCTGACACATCCGACCAACCCACAGAATACAAACGCAGTTGAATACAGACAGTGACAGTGAACACATGTATTCGGCCAAGAAGATGGACAATGTCCTAAAGCGCTCGCCAACAGAATATGGTTTGCAGAAACCAATGAAGACGGATAATAGAAGGTATGATAGTTCTATATTCATTGGTAGTGAAAATAACCTTTTAAATTATTTAACTCATCCAACGGTTTGCGAAAAGAAGATGAAATTACAATACCAATATTTGGATATTATTTCGAGCTTTTAATGCTCCATTGGCAGTGAAAATAAAGAAAGTAAAAAGTCTTGTAAGAAAAGACCAAAAATTTATATCAAATTTTTACACTAGACGGTTACACATGTTCATCTCAGTTGGAGTGGCCATGGAGGACTATCAGAAGGCTAAAGCCTGTATCAGTGTGTTAAACATTTTCCTTGATTTTAATTTTTCTTTAAATTTTTAATGTATTAATATTAAATTTTAATGTGTAAGTTAATTAGGTTAGGGATGCTCTTACACGAAATCTGCTAAAATAATGAAAATGTAGCGGGTCTAATGGAAATATTGGTTTTGGTAACACGCTCATTCTTATAATGCCCAATTAAAAGCCCATTCTCCAGGTTTCAAAACTCATCAACACGTAATTGTCACGCCGATTTCACAGAGCAGTCGTAATGATATTTGTGTGAATTAGCATATCACGAAGCCTTATTACAATGGGCTTATCTACCCCTTGTTACACATTCAAGTCAGATCTGTGAAGCTTTTTGACCTTTCAAATGCTAAGTTCATGCAGTATGAGCTTCATTCCGGAGTGTTCCATGAAATGTCAGCTGAGATTATGCTTCATTTGAGCAAATTTTTCTCTTTATCGGATCAAGAACACTTTAGGGTTTAGTTATTTCAACAATTACCAGCATTAACGATTAAGAATTAACAAGTTGCAATCAATTGCAAGGGGCACCGGGGTGGATTTGAGTTCAAATATCGACAAATAAAAGCTTGTCAGAGCCATGGGTGTTTAGAATGGGATGACAACCTATAGATGGCCCCTCCCTCCATAACCCTAAGTAGTTGAATGGGAAGCTAACACCTAATAATTATTATAATTATTGAATATTTTTCAGAAAAATCTTAATTACATATATAGCAAAGAAAGAAGGAAGTAAGACTGTTCATTTTTTTAAATTATAATTTTAAAAAAGAGAACAGTCTTACTTCCTTCTTTCNAAAAATGTGACAGAACATAAAATTTAGAAAATTACATTTTATATTTAATGTGTTTAATAACACAAAAGAAATTTGGTAACTAATATTAAATAAGAAAGGTCCTTTCAACCCTCCAAGTTACATCCTGAGAAATTTTTGTCGATAATGTTTTCCGCCAAAATTTTATAGAATAGTCTTTGAAAATTACATATTATTACCTATTAGTAGGGTATAAAAGCCGCTTCTGAGCCACGCAAATGAAAAAAATAGCAGACACCATGGTTTCCCGCCAAAAATTCTTCCCTCTAATTCTACCTCTTTGAATCAAGGTAGGAGCGCTCGGGGTTTCCCCAAACCTCTAAGTCTACCTCATCGCTGGTGATGTCATACGACAGAGGAGCGAATTTCCTACCTCATCGCTTGTGACGTCACGGGATCGACCTACCTAGAAGGGTGTCCCAGAGATCTAAGCGAATTCCCTACCTCTTCACTTATGACGTCATATGAGCTACCTACCTCGCAGGGGGCCCAGAGATCTTAGCGATTTTCCTACCTATTCACTTATGACGTCATATGAGCTACCTACCTCGCAGGGGGCCCAGAGATCTTAGCGATTTTCCTACCTCATCGCTTGTAGAGTCGTATTAGTGACCTGCTCCATAGGAGGGTCCGAAGAGGTTTTTGGGCAAATTTCCTACCTCATCATCGCTGGTGACGTCATAGGAGCGAATTTTCTACAGGTGAGTCAATAGATATTTTAGCAATTTTCCTAGCAACTAAAACATAACCTTCCCAGGCGAATTTCCTTGTAACCGTAACATATCCTTTCCAGGCGAATTTCTTAGTAACCTATCGTAGAACAGGGAGGGGCTAATCCCCTCCCCTTGTAATGGCTTATCTGATGACCTTTCACCCCTACCACCTTGAGATGTTCCTAGTAACCTACCCTATACAAGTGAGGGGGGCTAATCCATCCCCCCCCCCCATCATGTTATTAGCTTATCTGTTGACCTTTGACCCCTCATCGCCCAGAGAGCACGGTGGTCTAGTACTATACTCCTGAGCCAAAGGTCCCAGGTTCAAATCACACCGCGCAAATTGAATTATTTTCATTCTGAGCTCCATTTTGTAATGACCCATGGGATTCATAGCGTGCTCCTAGGGAATACTTAGCCCTAATTGGGTACCATTCTTCATTGAATAGAAAAGAAAGCTGCCAGAACGGTGTGCTGACTACACATTTTCTATTGTGCCGTGGGTGGAGATTTTAATACGTATCAGTCCCGCAGCAGGGCATATAAGGCCTGCAGCGGGACTGATTTTTTTTTAAATTAATTAAATTTAACTTAATTTATCATGTGAAAGAGTTGCTTCTTACAAATAAATATAGTTGTATATTAATGTAATTTGGAGAATTGCTAAGTAATTTTTCTTACTAATTACTTTTATGTAAGAGGCAATCCAAGAGTCCTGGGAGCTTTCAAATTAAGTTCCTACATATTCCCAGTCCATTTCAACGATACCTCTTAGTGAATCGAATAGTAGACAATCATTGAATTAAACATTAACTATCACATTAAAATTAAACAATAGTAGCCCATAAGGTCGGGCCGAGGCCTTTAGGGTCAAATCCGGTAACGGAGTGTTCAATTATTTACTCGGCTATGTTCAACTCGGTTACGAATGAATTCTGCTTTCAAAGTGATTTTAACATATTAAATCTTGCTTTTTTCGTTCACTTAAATAAACAAGTAATTTCTGTTAACAACAGAAGCCATTTATTAATAGCTAGTATATTTGATCCAAAAATGATTTAGTTACCCAGGACCAGGAGATCACCCCCATTGTCTTAAAGAAGGCCTGCAATTTGTGCCAAAACGTAGATAAAAATAAGCTTTTTTTCATCTACAAATAAGTTTTTATTTATTCAATGGAATTATTTAGTAAATTCATTAAAAACCTATGGGATTGATGTTAACATGTTATGGAAATTTTCAAAAAATATAACACTTCAATATATAATTGGGCCGTATGATTTCTCAATGAGACAGAGAAGAGATATATACCAACGTTTTCACTAGAACCGAAATAACCTCTTTAAAAGTGAACCTAAAATATGAAAAACTTCCACTAATACATAGATTCCTCCTTGTAGTAGTATCAATTCCAAGACCCAATTCACGACCAATTCCTTCCTTTTCCCATATATTCCAATTCCTAATTCCTTCCCCACCCCACCCAGCCGCCATCAAACACAAGCACTCACTCACACACTTTCTGCTCGCTGAGGTTATCTGAAAAACCATAAAACTAAGATACAATCTTGATTCTTGTTCACAGGCATTGGAGACTCACTGAGAAATAATTTAATTTTTTTTAGCATCTAGGGGTGTATTGGGGACCAATCGAAAAAATTATGGTACCCAGGCCTCCGAATTTTTTAAGTCTTAGGTCCAGTGACATTTTGCTTTGCCCCTGCCCCTAACTGTTGTATATATATATANCTTTTGAAAAATAAAAATAAATATTCAAAATATACTTAATAAATGAATAATTTGAATATTTAAGAAATCATACGTAAATATAGTCATAATTTCATAATATCACCATACAATTTATTCTTAAAAATAATAAAATCTTTGAGAAATGAGTATCTACCTAAAACGGTAAGCATCTCAAACTTACCAAGTCCTTAGCATTAAGAAATTATAGACCATTTTGCTCTATGTCTGAATTCGCTAAGTATTAGGCATTTCCTTATAATATTTTATTATTTACAAAACAAAATAAAAATGTATGCTTTTATCGGGTTTTCTATGCGAAAATCAAGATATTCTCCTTGCCAATGTGAAAAATAGTACTTACGAGAAAAAAGCTTACAATTTTGCATGCATAATGTGCATGCGTGTGTGTGGGTTTATTCTTTAGTTACGTAGTGGCTGAGAAGAAGGGGTTTATAGAGAGACCAAATTAAAAATAGTTTATATCTTTGGTATTACTAGAGTTAACATAATAGGAAGAAAATTAATTTTTCAAACTTTTATGCCCTGTATATTTTTTTTACGAGACGTGCTTATTAAAGAAATTATTTAAGAATGTAATTATGAATGTTGAGCGCTTTCCCACCCTCTTCCCCTTTAGGCAGCAAAGCGTTCAAACCATTATACTCATTGACTTCTTCAGAGTTAAATTAGTCACTTACTCTTGCGTGACAAAATTCTTACATGTTAAAACAGGTCTTATACCCAAAAAAAACTTTCATTTTATTTTCGTATGTAATTAACTTAACGAATTATATTTCTATTTTTTACTTCTTTAATGAAGGAAAACCAAACCTGAGGGGAGATGCAACTTATTAAACTATTTACTTTTGATAATATTTCGTCTTTTACATTGTTTTTTTATTTATTTTAATTTATTAATAATAGAAAAGTTCGAAAGACTTTAAAGTTAGAACAGATGCATGAAGATTTCTATAATGAATTCAATTTTTCAAATTTAAATGTGTGTGAAGCCGGTATTCGGCCCAGAATTGCGACCTCTCTGGACACATATCACGGCCTACAGTACTACATAAATAAAAGATTGAAGCCAGCCAAGGTTATTGGACAGAAGGCGTTTTATCGGCATGAAGAGAGGGTGGAAGAAAAAGAACAGCACTTGAATTGCAAATTGGCAGCCTAAACTAATTTAAAACTCATTTGACTGCAGCAACACCCTCCGAGGAGAAACATGTTAATGCATTATTTAATGACCGTATGTTGCGTGGGGGTGGAGAAAGGGTTCTTTTGCACTCATCTGTTCTGCTCGGCACAAGGGAGCATATGGCGCAAGGACATTATTGGGCTTCTTTCAAAGTTCTCTAGTGTATTCGGAACGCCTGAAGATTAACAATGAAAAGACATTCCGGAAGATTTCATTACACTTTGGTTTAATGTGATATTACGGTCTACGGCTTTGACATTGGATAATTGCTCACTAACTCTAACTTATTAACCAAAAAATGAACTAGTTATTGCACGAACGCCTTTATATACAATAATAAATACAATCACTTTTAGTTAAAGCTATATAATAAAACAAGTCTCAATAAAAAATAAGCAGTTATCAGAAAAGCACCTTGAAAATGATTTAAATTAAATATTACAATTTCTTTATATTTTATTTTTTTCCTTAATGATAATAACTAAGATATAACCTTTTCAGTCTCTCTTCCAACCCCTCATATCCTTCACCGATTTAAACCAATTACGAACTCACCCAACATTCATGAGACATGATTATACTGATCCACGAAGTGCCTTAGACAATTTTTAAAAGACTGCTGTAGGTCATTTGGGCGCAGAAGACGGGCCTAAGATGGACAACAGTGTTGGACCTGAAGATGGTGTATTGACACCGAAACCGGTAGCTAATAAAAAAATTATTTGTATAGGAAAAGCTATGTCACTTTTATCCCTAAAATTATCTTAAAAGCCGGGTAGGACAACGAGGTTAAAAGTATAGTCGCTAAGGCTGACTCACAGGGAGGGAAAAGTGTGAGCTAATCAACTTATTTATGAGTACATCTTTAAGTATATTTCTACATGGTTTTTTTATTAATTGAAATTAACTAAAATCTACACTTTCTAAGTTCCAAACTTTCTAAAAAAATTTTATAGAGCATAAAAAAAAATTAAATAGCGGACATATTAACGATATTTCATCGTTATACTTCTTCACAAAAGTACAAATGCCGAACTTGATTTCTCTAGCTCTAGTTACATTCTTACTTACCTTCATTATTATTCGTATTT
>KZ806951.1:218223-229696 GCA_000696205.2 Oncopeltus fasciatus
AGTCACGTTGGTTTTTTTGTAGCCTCAAATCTATGGATTTTTTATTATTCAAATATAAATTGTTTTCGTTAACAATCTTTATATCATTAATATTGTAAACCTAAATGTGTAATTATTATTATAATATTACATTAATGTAAGTAATATTTTACTTGAAATTGATTTGGCATGTATTTAATTATATAAATAGTTTTGAAATATTTTATATTTTTGAAACGTTTTTAGAAAGAAGAGTCATAGATTAAAGCCAGAATTCAATGTGGTTTCGAGTTATTAAGTTGTCTGGAATGGATTCCACATTTTAGAAAAAGATATCCATTAAAACAATTATATATATATACGCAAATTTTGCAAATTTTTGAGAGGAACGGGAGTTAATGAAAGACGAAAAATTTTAAATCTTAATATTCCGGACAAGGAGGAGACGGTGTGGTGTATGAGTACGTGAATAGTTGAAGTTCTGCCAGAAGGAAGCTTAGAAAAAAAATTTCTTGAAAGAAAAAAGTAACAAAAACTTATTCTTCAAAAGCAACGTTCCGTCTTGCAAGATATGCCATCTTCAGGGCTGATGATCGTGGTAAGGTAGGAGTGCTTGGCAAGGACCGGCCACTAAAAGAATAGCCTGTATATACAATGCTTATAGTGGCTTTCCTTAGGCCAATATTGCAAGCCGAAACGTTGGCATTAAAGGATCATAAATAAAGTTTAGACTTTTTTACTCTTTTCTGACCTAATTCAAGTTTTGATCTAATTTTAAATTACTTGCCCGTTTACACGCGATATTATTATTTTAGCCCTGAGCATTCATACATTACAGCCAGTGATAATTCATTAGGAAAAACTATTTTCTAAATGAAACCAAACAATAAGCTTAAATAAATCTAAGATAAAGATGTTAAAAACGGAAGCAGAAAGTCTAAAAAAAAAATTTACATTATGATTGGGATAAAATAGTTAATAGGTATAAATACTTATGGATATCATAACTTTATACCTGGAGCTACAGTTTACTGAAAAACTGTTTGCAGCCTAGAACTGAATAAACATTGTACGGAGGACAATTTTTAACAATAAGGGAGAAGAGATTTCATTAAAAATACAATTGTCTAATACTGTCTCAAGAACAGTGATGTGTTATGGAGCGTTGGGTTGTGTGTTTTTAATGTTTAAGTGTTATTACTTAAATGTAATTAAGTGTTTAGGTTTTTATTTTAGTTCTTCCCTGAGTGTTTTGAGTGTGAGTATGTGTGTGTGTGTGTGTGTGTGTGTGTGTATTCTCAGAGCTCCTATCGTGTTTAGGTTTTTATTTTAGTTCTTCCTTGAGAGTTGTTGTTTACGCTCTACTGATAAATAGAGCAAAAACAACCGTTATCCCTAAATTAGATATTGTTGCATGCATTTGTCTTCAAAATATCCCCATCTCTCGGAGAGGTTATATTTAGTGGGAGGACGTGCTCTGCTTGACAGCAGTCAACTAGTTTTAAGCTTGAGAAAATGTTTACCAACTCGCATCATGGCCCTCCACAGCTAAATGGAGTATCCCCCTCCCCCCCCCCCATTTACTTACTCAGATATTCTTACTTCCGATCCCCCCAGCTTCTGCCACCTGAAGCAGTGTAGGGTAGGTTATTCCTGCAGAAGCCCGCGGTAGCCGAATGCTTCCTGACCCCATTGCTCGAAGGGACGCCTGGCCTCTGTTCGTCACACGACACCAGTTTCATGGGCTAACTTATCTATTCGGCTAGATAGCGTGATGCAGGACCATAGTAAAAGGCGTTCTTCTACAATCTTTTCCGAAGCTATTACCTCGATGATTGATCTGATTTTGTGTCTCTTCCAGGTTTTCATAAGAGATTTATTATGGATCTCATTTCTATTTCATTGCATCAAAGATCTTATGACAGACTATTGGACTCTTTATCCTTATGGGATAAATATGAACATTATGTTTGTGTTATAAACACATATTTATATTGTTACGTATATATTTAGTATTGTCTAGATTCCATGAAGTTTAACCTGAGTGCAATAAAAAGCCTTTCTGTTGCTACTACTGATTTATTCAGCTCTCAATGTTCCTAGACCATTTTTAGGGAACATAAATACTTAAATGCAGAGTTTTTTTTGACCGTAGCTATTATTATTAGATTGGGAGGGGGTCGGTCAAGGTGGATCCAAATGGGATCTTGGTGACACAACCGGTGACAACTGTCGGTCCACGGGTTTACTAGAGCCCACCCCAAGACTTCCATGGATAGGACCCTCATCCGACACCGGGAGACTCGCTCCCCAGTAAGGCAGGTTCCACTGAGAGATAATAATAACAATAATATCAGGAGGTATATTCTTAAAACTTGAATTTATAATATTTATACGTTTAATAAATGTAATTTATCACACATCCACATAGACTAAATAGTAAAAGAACAAGCAAGTATTATTTTGAAGTCGTAAGTGATATACGATTATTTGAGGAGTTTATTAATTGTATTCCTTTCTACCATGTTAAAATCCATAATAAAATCTCCACAGCAATGAGTCCTCCAGATATACGAGCTTGAGAGGTTTTGATATTATTATATTAAATATTAATATTTAAAATATAATTTGATCTTCTTCTTCATTGTACAATATTATTGAAATATAAAGAATCATTTCGACTTGACACTTGCATTCAATCGGGAACTCCAAAATAGTTCTCGAATTGAATGCACTCCGATATAGTTCTCGAACACCAGCAATCTCCGAACCTTTAGAGGCACAGGACTTGAAGAGACGTTCGTTTACACCTAATATATCTCTACCTGGGAAAAGCCTTTGACCTTCCAGACTCTTCTTGGATAAACTCAGAGAGATTGAAATTGAAATATGAGTATGGGCTCGGGTTTCATAAATTTGGGTGCTATACCATAAAGTTATTAAATATTTAATATGTTAACTAATATGAAAGTTTTTATTCTTTAAGATTTCAGATAAAAATCGGGTTGAGTCCAATCTTCGAAGATTTTTCACATTGAAGATATACTTTTGTTCTTTGTTAGATCAGCCGCAATTTTACCTATCAGTATGATCTCTAGGCAAAACATTCAGCGTATATGCTGAAAATATCAACCAAAAAAAAAGTTAAAGATTGTTGTGTGATGTCTGAAATGTTGGCTAGCTCGTGGAATGGCATATTTTCTATATATTCCGATAATTATTATTAGGTTTCATATAAATTGGCTTTCAGGAGAATTGGAAATCACTAGTGATTCTGAGAACCTTGAGAATCCAATATTCACTATGGGATTATTTTGTGTGCCTCTTTACAAATCGTACAAAAATTAAAGTCAACATAATTTACTCCAACAGACAATGTTTTATTTAGTCACGTTGGCCTATCATCACATGGAATACTGTCATATCAATGGTGTACATGTTTTCCTTAAGGATCATCTCAATACAGCCGACTCAACATAGATTGTGATACAAAGTTTGGCTGACATATTGATAAGAAAGAGTCAGTAAATTAAAAAAAAAAAATTAAACATGGTCTTTAAATAATCTAAAGGGTTATTATTATTTCTACCACCAATGAATATAGAACTCTCATACCTTATATTCTCCGTCTTCATTGGTTTCTGTACACCATCTCCTGTTGGCGAGCGCTTTCGGACATTGTCCATCTTCTGGCCGAATATGTACGTTCACTGTCATGGTCTGTATTCCGGAATACGGACCGTGAACGTACGTATTCGGCCAGAAGATAGACAGTGTCCGAAAGCGCTCGCCAACGGGAGATGGTGTACAGAAACCAATGAAGACGGAGAATATAAGGTATGAGTGGTCTTTTAATTTTCAAAAGCAATGGCTTTGAACGAGCAGCGGTAAAAAAAATTTAGTTTTCGGATTCTGAACACATTAATCGTCAGGCTCTGAATTCATTGTTTTACCTCAAATGGCAAAGAGAAGCCCCAATTTCCGCAAGAATCGACAAGACGTATGTCTGTCACTGCTAAACTTTTTTTACTCGCGTAATGCAATATAAATAAATAACCGTTCGAAAATTCATGCAATCATACTCAAATCCCTTATTCTTTTCATTCTCATTCATGACTTATATTAAATTAAAAACGAGGAATTATAAAAACATAAACAGAAATCCACTACGCCTTTTTTCTATTAATGAAGATTAATAGAAAATCTTTACCGTGTTTAACTTGCCTAAGGATTTGTATTGTACATGATTAGAAAATAAATGTGATTTACTTTAATGTGCAGGAGAAATTACGAAAAAAAAATGTCATCTCATCAAACGAAAAAACCCTTAAAATTTCGATATTTTCGTTACAATTGAATGCAACTAAAAATCCATTTTTCAACCACTTTATTGTTTTGAACTGGTTATAGTTTCTTATCTTTTATCGGTTTTGTTTAATTATTTTTTTAATTCCCATACGGCCGCTTTAGTCATGAAGTAATTGGCTGCCTAGGTACTCATCATGAACACCCACACTAATAGGAAATGGGCTTCTGTTCTCGATAAAAACCTGTACAAGACTTGCCTCGAGACTCGCAATTCCACATATGAGAAACTCATATAAATCCCTTCGGCCATCTTGGCGCCCCTTAAATGTACTTAGAAATAGGAATATATTAATAGCAAATGCATAACCCCTACAGAACAAGAAACGACTAACTCTTATGTACTTCTCTGCATGTTCTATGAATCAGAGAACACAGAATCATACAATAGTAAGACCAATGTTTGTATTTTAGTCTGAATGCATTTCATTAAAACAACGTAATGGCATGTATCAGAAGTTCGTACTCAGTTACTCCTATCCATCTTATATCCCAAAGTTTGTGACTTGCAACATATTGTCAGAGACAGCTCAGAGGCGTTCTATCTGCATATGTGAATATCTCTTCGTTAGTAGAAAGTCCTTCATGCAGCAGATAGTCAAATAAGCAGATTTCCCAGACACTTCATTAACAGTAAATTGTAAATTCGATCTTATAAGCCGGGAAAAAAATTGAGTGAAGAAGGTAAGCAAGACTATCTGGATGGATAAGTGGGGCAACCTTAATCGTTGTTGAAAAAAAATTTGATGGTCAAAAAATTTGAAATTATAAAATCACATTTTACCCCTATTGTGTCTTATAAACTTATTTGTTAGACTAACAATATTTAAGATATTATGATTATAAATTTTCTTCTTCCTCTACAGTCCCCCATAACCTCATCAGACTTAAACCGAAAATATATATATGTATATAATAGGATGTGTGTATGTATGTAACGTATGGACTTTAAAACGGCTGGGCCGATTTTGATGAAATTTTCGGGGAATCCTCAGAATATTCAGGTGGGTGACACTGAAGTCTGATTTTTGATTTTCAGTCTGTGGACGGAGGGGCGTGGCAAAATCAAATTTTCATTTCCAATTTACCTTAAATACATGTGTTTCTTTTTTTATTGAGCCCATATCTACACCAAATGTAAATTATTCTGTGAAAAAAAACTTTATGATAGGTATTCCATGAATATATACATACAATTTTGAACGGATAATATCTTTAGCATCTCTGAAGTTGGATCGGTGAAGAATTGAAAATAATTTTCAAAAGTCGCGTCTTGGGACAAATGTAAATAGCTTTATGTCTTTAGAGGAAATATAAAAGTGACACCTGTGAAAATAGCACATCAGTTGCATATTGCATAATGTATAAGTTTGTTGTAAGATTATAATGTATAAAAAAAAGTTTGCACCAGTTGAATTACTTATTTTTATATGTGGTATATGACGTACTGAAAACCCGCTAACTTTTATCCTTTTATTTTTAAGTGGGTTTTTATTTTTAATTAATTAAAAAACACTATTTTTTTCTGTGTTTTTGTGTCACTTATTTCCAATGGACACTTAAATGGGAATCAACATTCACAAATTAGGCAAAATATAACAGACTGGCTGTCAGCTAATTACTCTACGTCTAAGTGATTCGCATAATAAAACCCACACATTGTGTTCTGGAGGACAGTGAAATGCTCTAGAAGATAGGTATAAATAAATAAATATATGTGTGTGTATTTCCTTTTTTACCACTTTACATTTGAATTTTTTATCTTATTATTAACTTTTCTCCAAATTTTATGGTTACCTACAGTCTTGTTACTTTTAAAACTTTTATAATTTATTTTTCCACCAAGCCTATATTGGAAAAGAAATCCAATAAAAATGAGGAAGGTTTAGATATATTTGAGAGGTCAGATGGGAGTGTTCGTGTACATATAAAAATATACTTGCATATGTTCAATGAGAAAGAGTCGTGTAAAAATGACAATATACGAGCAACAATTTTTGCATTGGATCTTCCATGCAATCGTGTTCCATAAATTAATTAAATATTTGAAAATGCATAATAAAAAAAGGATATAAAAAGCTGTTCCCCCTTATATTGAATTTTCATTATTCGTGCATTTTGGCTCATTCGAAGCAAAAATCGGGAAAAGTGATGGATAATTTACAGGAAAACCACATTCGAAAGAGATGGTTTAGAGGAGGAATCGCTTAAAATGAGCATTAAAAATCAATTTATAAAACTAATAGGTATAAAATTTACTTTTCTAGCGTTTTGAGCAATAAAAATATTCACGAAAGGCCCATGTTACGAATATATTTAAGAAATAACGAGGAATACAGAGCGCCTCCACCTTCTGTCCGCTATAGTCAGCCTCAGCGAGTTGAACTGTTTTTTTCTTCATTCTTTGCTGTTTGTAAGATTAAAAGGAGAAACGCTATATGCGGACTCCCAGTCGGGAATACTGTAGGACTCATGACTCAAGAAACTAAAAACTTTAGTCATGTTACCCACTAAAACTCCTCCTCCGGGCTCTAGTCGTATGTAGTCCTGCACAAGCGGAGTCTCGAATGGTCGAGCCTCCGGCATCTGAACAGGACGTGCCAGACGTCTTCTTGCTTCCCGCTATCGCACTCGTCACAAATCGGGGAGTCAGATCTACTGAAGAAGTGGAGCCTCGCCTTGAAGGCTCCAAGTCCTGACAAGAGCTGGGTCGTCCAATGGTCGGGTCTAATAAATGTTTTCTTTATGCGTTCGTCGATGGTCGGGAACCATGTTCGAGTTACTTCTCCTTTATTAGAAGCCATCCACATCTGGTTCCAGGTCTCGTAGATTGCGAGGCGCACTCTTTGTTTTCTGTCTTCCGGGTGCTCAGTTTCGACGTCCGCCGCCTCTGTTATGAGGTTTCTTGTCCTTTGGGATAAGCCTCTTTTTTCTCTATAGGTCGCCTCACGGGCGTCCAGAGTAATGTGATTGGCGCCACGCCGCAAATCATCTGGACCGCCTCGTAGGATATCGCCCTATATGCCTGGCTAATTTGAATCAGAGCTGCTCGCTGGATCTTGAGTAGCCTCTTCTTATCTTTGTTCTTGAGCATTCCTGCCCATGAACCAGCCCCGTACAAGACAATGCCTTCAAACACCGCTTTGTATATCATTAACCTGGGTTTGAATTTTATTCCCCATGTGGCGGAGGCCATTTGATTAATCGTTCTCGTGGCGATTATGACCTTCTCTTCTATATTCTCCAAATGGGGAGCGATGTTTAGGCCTTATCCTAGACGCACTCCGAGGTAAGTTATGGTGTCGGATAATCTAAGTCTCCCGTCCCCAAACCTCACTCTCGGGGGATGTCTTTCGTCGAACTTCCCTTTTAAAACGATGGCAGTGGTTTTCTCCTCATTTATCTTTAATCTTGAGGCATCCGCCCATCGTTTTATTATCTCGAGCACCTGCTCGCACTCGGCAAGTACTCGCATGCGGCTCCTTCCTTTGGCCAGGGCGCAGAGGTCGTCAACATATGCTACCACTGGGATTCCACTTTGAGTCTGATCCACCAGCACGTTATTCATTGCGGCCTTCCACATCCTGGGGCCGCAGACTAATCACTGCGGAGTACCACGGTTGACTGGTATCTCCGCCACTCCCGCCCAGCTTGTCTTCCTAACTCTTCTGCAACCGAGGAAGCTGCTAATGAGGCAGAAGATATTGCTTGGGATCTCAGCCTCCTGCATAGCCGCCAGGATCCTAGGCCACCAAGCATTGTCAAATGCTTCGCTGATGTCGAAAGTTATGGTTATCGCATATGCTTCTTGAGCGTCAGCAACGTCCTGCAGCAGTTTGTGAATCGCGTCTTCCGTCGTTCTGGCTTTAGTTGCCTCTATCCGATCCTTAAGCTGTGTGAAAAGCGTTGGAATCAAGCCCAAGAATCACACTCTTAGGGCTCTATCCATTTCTTCTATGACGCTGGTGGGATCCTCGCGGATCGGGCAGTAGGCCGAGATCACCGTCTTGTTGATATGTGTCGCTCGGGCTACTTCCACTCTCCTAGTGACTTAATGCTCCATGTCCATAATTTCTCCGTCTCCAAAGAGCGCTATCACTGCCAGCAGAGGATGTTCTGGGTCCTTCCTGCAGACGAATTTCGTTCCGCTGGTGGGGGGGGCTCCTTTTCTCGGATCTCCAGACAATATTAGCTTATTTGTCTCACTTGCGTCAATGTTTAATAAAACTTGAGAAAAGTGCATAGATAGCACCGATTTTACGTGAAAGACTTTTCATTTCCCTCCCGAAATATTTATACACCTAATTGCGACTAAAGAGCTAAGGCAGGGAGAATAATTCGAAGTGGATGAGAGAGAAGAGGCATGCCGGCATTTAAACAACTTGTTTGCCTTCTTCCGAAGATAAAATCTTTGCCAGAGGGGTAGCTAGCGTGAGCTCTGCCGTTAACTACCCCATACCATGCCACCCCTCCCTAGAAGGTAATTGTTTCACACCAAACTGGATTAACTTATCAACTTCCATGCGTTTTTCATTCGATAAGAACTCGATTTCTGGATTCACTTTACAACTAGGCTGATGTGATCGACGGTGAAGAACAGTGATTCCGTCAGTTATTATAGTTCGTATAGTATTTATTACAGAATGTAATGTTCTTTTATATATTATATATATATATATATATATATATATATATATATATAGACANACTTTACTAAGAAACTGATGCATCTTCTATATTATTATACGTATAATGCCTATTCTACTATTCTATCTTTATATATATATATATGTGTGTGTGTGTGTGTGAATATTATAGCTGTATTTGAAATATATCTTTTAGTGCAGTTTAAACTAGTGAATATTTGCAAAGAATCTGCCAACGCATCGTGAATGTATAACTTGAAGTATATATGGTAGTAAAAATAATATATTACCAGACACGTAGATATACTTATTTTTAACTATTGGAATTTTTTAACAAAGGCAACTGAGAAACAAAAGTCTATAGTGATCCTGGTTCGAACTAATATTTTATAAGCTTGTTAGGATTACTCGAACTTCTGTGAAAGCAGAAATAAATCAAACTGGATTTATTTCTTATAATGCTTGTGAAAGAACAATTAATAACAAATTTCCCTCAATTAAATCAAGTTACTCCTAGCTGAGCCTATTCGCTTACTTAAAACTTGATAAAGGACTTGACATGGAAAACCACAATATTCTTATAGATATAAATTTTATAATTATGGCATAAGAAGAAATTCATCACAGTTTACACAATCTTATCTAAAGGAAAGGCTAAGTTTGTAATAGATAATAACGACTTTATTAACAAATCCACTAATATTCACCTAAACGCAGTGGTACCTCAGGGATCAATTATAGGCCCACTGTTGTTTGTTTTTATTAAAGTATTTTTATCAATTCTATATCCCAACTCCAACAAATTAAGTTTTTTGGTTTACAGATGATCTAACTATTTTTAATAAAAACAAATGAATACTTAACTATTATATAATTATTATATGAATAACACACTCGGAACTCTTTGTGAATGGATTGTTCACAAAAACGAAATAAAAGTTAACAAAAATACAAATGTATTAAAGAAACTTAAAAGATTCAGAGACAAATATAAACCATATGATTTTTTATTACCTGTTAAAGAAGCTTTAAAGATTTAACATACAAATGAGTCATATCAAATTTTAATACCAACTCATCATGCAAAGGTCGTTTTAAATTGATGAAAATTATGATCACTTTATCATATTATGTTTCTTAAACACATTTAAAATAATATTTTGAACTGAAAAAAAAAATTAAAATGGTAATTTACAGTGTCATTGCACATCCCAAAAAAAGTAATTCATTATACCCCTATTTAAAACTGATACAAATTTGACACAAAGGAAAAATAATTGAAGTTTTTTGGGGTAATTTTATATAATTCTTTACCACAATAAACTTTAAACTAAAGAAAACTTAAGATTTTTTAGAATTTAATAATAAAGAAGCTAATTGAAAATTATCTAAAATTAACGAAATAAAAGATTTTTTTTCAAAATTAAGTTTTAAAAGTGCCTTTATCTGATAACAACACAAGATATACATTGGTGATAAGTGCCTGATGCCTTCATTCAATGCATTTTTCAGTTATATTGTGTTATATAAGTGATTTTTTTGTTGTATATGATTTATATATTTTGTGTAATATGATACTATAATAAATGTATAAGCTGTATATATCGGTATTTAAATTTATAAAAATTTAATTTTAATTTAAAAATTCTTTTAACAGTAGTATTTTATTTCTTTAGTCAAGAAATTTATATTTTCTATACTGAGAAACATATTCTATCAAACATTCATCATTGTTCCGTTGAATATTTAAAATAAATACGGATGCACAAAGCTGTAAAACACACATTTCCGAGGATAAGAGTGGGGGGAGGGCATGAAGTATTAATTAAAAGAGGTGTTACAAGGGGGCGAAAACCGTTTCAACATTTAAGACCCTTTTCCCTTTCAGCAAAGTACTAAATGGGGTTTGAGGGACTAAGAGAAACGACACGAGAGCGACGGGTCCTATCCCTACCCCACTAAACAGGGCTATAAAAACGATACCCTTGTTTAGTGGGGTTCTATGCGAGTGATGCGATCCACCGATAAGGGCTAAGGTCAAACCCCATCACCCAACATTATCACTTTTATTATTGGAAATGCTTTATAAGCACAGATTAAATAGTTGTATTTTAGCAGGTTTCTCTCAGAGTAATATTCGAGTTATTACTATGTATATACTATTACAAGTTATAAATATTTTTTTTGGTTGTGGGTTTTTTATCCCACGTAAATTTCAAACAATTAATGAGAGGGAATAGAATAAAAAAATCTATCTGTCCCAGCTAGGAATCGAACCTGGATCTCCTGCTTTCCGGGCCGGTGTGTTAAGCCATTACACCACAAGGACTAGCTAGATATCTCATTAAATTCCCTTTACACTAGCGAGAGCCCTAACACACCGGCCCGGATAGCAGGAGATCCAGGTTCGATTCCTGGCTGGGACAGATAGATTTTTTTACTCTATTCCCTCTCATTAATTGTTTAAAATTTACGTGGGATAA
>KZ806951.1:246570-257251 GCA_000696205.2 Oncopeltus fasciatus
GAGACTGACAGTCTCAGTAGCAGGTCTTGATAACTAGATAGAGATGGTTCAGAATTATACCACTTTCATCTGTATATTTACAATTTAATGTTCAACTGTAATAATTTACCTGGATAGAAGATGTTATCCATGCTATTATTTTTCTTAGGAGAGAATAACACACTGGATGAAGAAATGTCAAATATAAGGGACACTATTTTAGGCGGGGCAAAGTAACCTTCTTTAGAGATAGCCGTGACAAACTCAACCAAGTATCAGTGTTGATGAAATTGTGCTATCTAGCATGTCTTCAATTCGTCAAAATAAAAATAAAAATAAATAAATAAAATATCCGGGGTTGTAATATGCAAACTTAGTCAATTGAAAGACAGTCCACAATGAGATATGTTTCCATAATTTAAAAAAATGAACATCCAATAATGTAACACATAATTCTAAGATGATTTTAGTTGGGGTTCGGTCGAGGTAGATCCAAAAAAACACAAATGAAAAAAAATGTATTTTTTTAATGAAGGATTATTTGCCAACGTTAGATTAATATCTACGGTCAACAAACTCTCCTTTTGTAACACATAATATTTGGTGACCAGTAAATATATTTAATGAAGTTTTATTAAGAGGGATCTTTATTTGAAAAGCTAATAATATCGAAGTTTTTCACATTTTAACTTTTGGTCTATACTTAATCTCATTAGAATTTATTTTTATCTTAATAACTAATAATATTTATTCAAAAGAATAATAATGCAATAAATAATTTTGTTATAATGTGAATACTAATTTTCAGTATTGAGTAACAAGTTATAACTTATAACAAGTTATAACATGACATTTCAAGACCTTATAAGGTCTTAGAATAAAATAAAATTCCTGTAAGTGCTATTTAAATATTACTAGCCAGCTTCTGTGTTAGGCATTATTCAAATAAAATATTATTATTTTTATTACTTTCTATTCATTAACCTTAATTTGTGCATAGCCTGTAAGAAATTATTGGTTATTATTTTTAATAGGTTATTCTATTATCTGTTAATTATATTATGTTCATTTCAAATAGAGTTCTTTTTATTATTATTTATTAGGTTGATACATTCTTTAAGTAATTTTTACATTTTATAATTGCCGACAATTTTGTTTTATTGCTGTGAGTGGCACTGACATGAGGGCGAGAATGGCCAGTGCCGCAACTCCGAATTCAAATAGATAATGAAATAAATAAAGCATTAGCAAAAAAATATACAACATTGTTATTTTTAAAAGAACGTATTTTTTTTAAATTTCCTAGGCATCTGCCTATATTACTGTTTAATAATTAATTTCCTTGGCCAAGCCTCCTGCAATGAGTAGTATGCAGTTTAAAGGGGGTAAATTAAACAGTAAAGATATTTTATAAACTAAAAAGTAAATGTAGTCAATAGAAAATAAAATGTTCACTTGCTCCAAGTTTCATGTTTGTTTTGACTCTGTGTCGAATACCTTTTTTTCCTTTCAATGTTTTTCTCATTGTGATTTATCATGAATGATTTCTAGAATAAATATTAATTAATGCATCAATTGGTGTTGAGTAAGTTAAAATTCAGTATGTAAGTAAATTTACTTAGTTCCTGTGACCACAGATAAAAATATCTATGCCACTTAAAAATTTAGGACTAGATTTTCCCCCTAGTTTCCAACATTTTGGTTTCTTCTTTTTTTTTATTGTTTATTATTTTATTTAGACGAGAGTTATTTTTGTTTCCTTAATTTTATTTAGAGAAATATGATTTTTTTAAATAAAAATGTATGTGAGTGAATTTAAAAATGAATTGAATAGTTTTGATTATATTTTTTTTTTTTTTCTTAAATGTCATACATCTAGTTACTTTTCTTGTTCTGTCATTATTACTAACTCTCTTTTCTCCTTATTTTTAATATTAGTTTTTTTGGTTTCTTCATTCACCTCAAAATTAAAGTGGCGAAGAACCATACAATGACTAAATAATATTAGTTAATAGAAATTCCCCCATTCATCATTTTTTTTTCTTACAAAAACCCGACCTTTTTTCACTGAACTTGGGGACGTGAAACATACATCCATTCTCTCTCATTCCTTGGTTAAAGAATTTTGCTATTAAACCCAAGTGGTATAAACTGTCATACACAAATTCACATTCGAATTGGGTGTACACTAAAAACTATCAATTGAACATAAAAGAAGGATTAATTAAGGAAATTTGCCAATAACATAATATGTAAATATTATGAGCGAAAATTGGTCTAAATCCACCATTGATATTCTTTACAAATAATTATCTAATATTAAATATATAAAATAATTCTAAATATTTGGTTGTTTTTTTTTCAATAACATATGGTCCCATTATGATACATCTATGATATATACTATTGTTTGTGATTATTATATAATTAAATGACTATGATACATCTGCCCCATTTTGAATTGCTTCTTCTTTTCTTCTTCTTTTATTTTTCTTATTTTATTCCAATGTTTTGAATTATAATTTTCAGTAAAATGCCCCATAAGAAAATCTAACATCAACAACCAGCAGAAGAGAGGCACAAAGATAATGCATTACAAGAGGTCTTCAGGGGGTAGAACAAATGACTGCAAGAAATGCATTAATATATAGTACTGATTTAAACAAATAGACCAATGCCTAAACATAGAATACACACAAGAAACATTCAATGAAGAGTTATTGTAGATCAAAATTTTATGTATTTCAATTCCAAATTTACCACTTATTCAAAATTATCCTTAACAGTGAATTACTAACAGCTGAACAAAGAAATATTTCGAATCAAATTATGAAGCCTGTTAATGCTCTACAAGGCGGCTTTTTTTCTTGAACGCTCCAAGCAGATCAGGTAAGATATTTTTAATTTTGTTTATCCTTGTTAAGAAATGGTCTCTACACAAAATAGCATTAGCAGTTGCATCATCAGGCTGGATGAAGTGCTCATTCTGCATTTAAATTACCAATGGACATTCATGATAAACCAAATGCAGAATATATAATGTTTAAAAAAATAAATAATAAATAAAAGCAGAATAGCAGCTGTACTGTAAAAAAAAAAGTTCCATAATAATCTGGGATGAGTACTAAATGGCTCACAAACATTCTCTCGGGCATAGCACACGACTATGCAAGATTTGAAAGGCAACGAAAAACTTTTTAATGGTGCTGTTCTACTCCTCTGGTGATTTTTAGCAGACCTTATCGGTTATCTGTCACTCAACCTTTGCCAAAGAGATTAATGGATGTTTAAAACTATCATTTTTATAGCAAAATGTCAAAACACTTTGATTCACAATAAACACGTGGTTCAATTACAAAATGATCCATCAGTACAATCATTTCCTGAACTAGACATTGGAAATGGTAAAATAGAACCTAAATCAAATATACAATGTATTAAATTGCCAGACAATTTCTGCTGTTCAAACAAAATCTGAATTAATTAATTGTACCTCCTCTCCAAGTTAAGACTGAAGATGAAAGTTAAGACTTAAAGTTAATCCCAAGCATTAAATAGAAAACTGATGGGGCTAGTCTGCCCTATTTAGTCTAATAGGGGCCTTCAGCTTTTTCACAAGATCCTTTCTAGTAGCACATACATGTCCAGTGTTCTATTATTTTTAGATATAATAAGTTATTTTCACAGAAATATTTTTATTATCTCACATACGAAAAAGTATACAATTTGCCATTAGTTGACTCCATTGAAACCAGACTTAATATTTCTGGATTACAATTAATAACTTCACTAATTCCTCTCAATCTATCAATTTACAAATCTAAGTAATGGAAAATTTTCCTGATGCTTTTATAATCTGTCTAAGCAAATAAATCAATTTGAAGATATATAATAATTGGAGATATATGGGCTGTTTTTTTTTTTTGTTTTTTTTTAAATCTTTACTTATTACATTCTGTTACTTAACATCTTGTTATGATAAAATATGATGAGATAAAATATAAATAAAGTAAAAATAAAATTAACAATAAATAAATGGCCATCACTGTGCAGGGAGAAGGGGCCCTTCGACCCCACTCCNGAATATAGATGGTTTAAAAAACAATAAAATTTCAGATCTTAGAAAGTGAAGCATAAAATAATAGTGAATAATATAATATTCATTGTATGATAATATCACATTCATCATATTGTCATAATTATAACATAAATCATTTTGTACACACTTTCGAATGAAGGAGTGAAATGAATATGAAGTGTATATAATAAAACCAAAGTGACATGATATTTTTCAAATATACTTTTGAATCAGTCCAGTAACTTTGCTCACAAAAAAAATTTCTGGGACATCCAGAAGTCAAATTATACAACAGTGAGATCCATGAAATATATGAAGAGATAAGCAATCTAATTTAGACAAAATCTAATCTAGAGTAAATTTTATTTTTTAAATAAAATAAATAAACAATTTTTTTGAACTAGAAAAAATGAAATCTTTATTTATTATTCTCCTATAAATATTAATATGGTTGGAGATTAGTCAGAGTTTTGGTCAGGATCAGAAGAATAAAATACTCCCAAATAATTGATTAATAATTTTATTATTGCCGATATTTCGACTTAACTTGTCGAAGCATAAACAGGTGCTTTTGTTGTTTTTTTATTTATTTTTTTTCTTGTTTTTTTTTTAATGCAAGTCTATAATATAATTTTCCTACATAAAAATCTGCTTCACTAAGTAGATTTCTTATGTGACATTAAAGACAAACATAAGTAACAATAAATGACTAATTTGATTTTATAAGCCAGAATGGGGAATGAAGGTAAAAGTTACCTTGCGGCTGTAAGAGCAACTTCTGGAACAAAGTGGAGAGGGAAGAGGAGCACATCATTCCTAGTCACATTCTTCAATATCTTCCTTAAAATACATTTTTCTTGAAAATTCCAAAATATACAAATATTTGAAAATTACATTATAGTAATACAATGTTCTTCAATAAGAGGCATGTTCAGACAGTTAGTGTACTGAGACTGTCACGGCGATAGGGAATGGTTTTTCCACATGTTCGCTGCACAGCCCCATAGCGTGATTTCTCCCCTCCACAACAAGACCCCTTCGAGGTAAGTAGATTGAGAGCTGTAGATGCAGAAACATGTTTAGTGAGAAATGTCAATCCAATTTCCCACCAAGTGTGAAATATGCGGCATTTTTCGTTATCTCGTTTGGAATAGATGAACTCCGGTTGAGGTGTGTAATGAGGTACAAACTGCTGATAAAGCTATTAATCGTACAAGTGTGTTCAAGTGGTGTCGCGAGTTTAAAAACGGTCATACATCTGTGCATGATGATCAGAAAATGTGATCTGTGACCATCGCAAATTGACTATGGATGAACTTTCATCAATGTTTTGACAAATCTCTAGATTTCTGGACGAAGGGCATGAAACTACTTAGAGGAGGGCATAAAAAATCGATACCCCAGTATACCACCTGCATTGAGAGGAATGGTGACTATGTCGGAAAATAGCTTAGATATGTACTAATGTAAACAGATTTTTTTTTTTTTTTTTTTTTGGTTCAAATAAAAATTTAGTACACTTACTTTCAGGACATACATTGTATTTTGTCATGACAAACGAAGAAATATACAATTTTCCAATTTGATCTTTTTCTAAACCTCCTCTCTCCCTTGGCTTATTTCAGACATAAACAAAATCAAGCAACAGTTTGCACGAATAAGCTGAAAAACTGAATTTGTTTTCACTTGTTTAAAAAGAGGGGCTTACCCTACCCCCATACTTAAATTCCTGAGTATATTCCTTAGTATGCATTTGCTATAAGAATGTTTTTTTTGCCTTTGGTCTCCTCCTCTCAGGTCTTGCACTATCTTTGTAAACCTACATCAATTCTCAGCAGTAAATTTTTACAATGGTTTATTTCAACAAAGAAATAATTTGTGAAAAATTGCATTGTAACACCTTCAGAACATAAAAAAGCAATTCAAATTCCATTAACTTTCAGTGGTCATTTATGGTTCTTATTTATCACTTTATGAACAATTTATCACTTATAATAATCAAATTTTAAGTTCTTTTTATCAAAGACTAATCCTTGTTAGCTCAAGTAGATAAGGGCCTTTCTATAACATAATATGCTTTAATATGCAAATAAACACAATAAACTAAAACTAAGTCAATAAATACCAACATGTAAAAGTGAGATAACTGTGCCATATAGTTCATATAAGCTTGCTGAAATGCTATACTTTGGTGAATCATGTTCTGAGGGTTATTATTTAAGTTTGGGAAAAATGCTGGTCCAGGAGGCCTTAAATTTGAAGCTTGTTGCCCAGAATTATTGCCTGTAAAGAAAAGTGATCTTAGTTAATACTTTAAAAACTTAAATAAATTTTCTAAATGTTCGTAAAAAAAAAAAAATTATCCTAATCCAAAGATTACTATTTGGACTTATGGAGTCGAACTGTGGAGAACTGTTAAACCATCCAACATACAAAGAATACAGTCCTTTCAATCCAAAATCCTTAGAATCATAGTTGATGCACCCTATTAAGTTATCACAACCCGTTTTAATAAATTCCACTCTTACCTTTCCATGCATCCCAATCCCTTAGCCCAAACTCTATCTAGTATTACCCATCCTGATAACCCACCACGCCGCCTGAATAAGAAATGGCTGCGTGACCTCCTCATTGCCAACACTTCCTTCCTTATAAGAATTGAAAAAAAACAAACAAAACAAACAATTGTAAATAGTGCTTTAGGAGTACTGCCATTGGGTAGCTTCTTCACCAAGCAAAATACACGCTAATTTAAATTTTTTTATTTATTTATTTTTTTTTTTTTAATCATTATTTTTTAAGTTGTGTATGTATATATTTTTTAATATTAATCCATATTGTGCATTATTATAATAGTACATATTTATTATATACTTTGAGAGCACATTGCAAGATGCACGCTGTGCAGGATGTAATTTCTAATAATAAAAAAATCCAAAGATGGTTAGAACTTGCACAATCATCATGTTCCTTGAAGTTAAAATGCCAAATATTTAAAGAAATAATTTGATTTGTTTCAGATAAAACAATTGTTTGGAAAAGAAGAAAATAAATTGAGGTTGAACAATAGTGGTTATGGGTATGGTGGGGGGGGCAAGAAATTCACTGCTTAATAATCAATTGCAGCATACATTAGAGAATAAATAAAAGAAATTATAAGAAAAAATGTATTTAAAAATACCTTAATGGGCACAAAAAAAATCAAAATTGTATATAATACAAAATTTTACATTATCTGAAGTGTGAAAAATTCATCAACTTTGTAAATTGCTTTATCCCATTTGCTTAAATTTTCTAATGTAAAATAAAATTAGTTCATTTTATTTGAACTAAAAGAAAATAATTCAATGCTTTTTAGAATTATGGAGATTTCTTAACAAATTTTAGAAATTTGAAAATGGTGAGTGGAGATATTACATTTGATTTAAACTACTTAAATAAACTTATCCAGAGGTTATATAATAATATTTATCTACTATTATTATAATAGCTTTGTTTTTCATTCTCTTTTCTACTTTAAATTGTATTTTCATTATTCATAAGAGTAAAAGCTTTCCAGACTATAATATGTATTAATAATAGGTATAGCCCCGGCCACCCCTCCTCCTGAGGGGATAAATATTCGGGGGGACAGTTGTCCCAATGATATGGAGCCTCTAGCACTGGCCTAATCATCTATCTTGAGTAAAACTGATTCACAGTAATCATAACAATAGCCTCAGATTTGTATGGTCTAATATAAATCGATACGGGAAGGATAAGGATATACGATTAGCTACCTGGAATATTAAGACTCTCACTGGAAAAGAAGCAGAACTGACTGAAGAAATGGAGAGATACAACATGGACATCTTGGGAGCAAGTGAAGTTAAGAAGAAAGGTTGCGGAAAAAGAGTTTAGCTTCGAGGTTTACTATGATGTTCTCCGGGATCAATGCTGGAAGAGCCAAAGAAGAAGTGGCATTCTTACTGAAGGATCAGCTCTATAACAGAATTGATAAATGGGAAGTAGTCTTCTTAAGAATTATATCCATGATGGGAAAGGTTAACTGTATTCCTATATATGATATATATACCATCCTTCAGCTANGCCTTACTTAAAATATATGAAATATATATATATATAGGAGAATTCAACACAAGGACTGGCCAGGATCACTCGCTGGCGCACAGTGTAATAGGCCCACGGAGAGGAGAGGAAGTTATGAATGACAGTGGTTAAAGGTTCCTTTACTTCTGCATAGGTTAATCTGCTCATAGGGAACTCCTTCAACCACAAGATTCACAAGCTTTCTTATGAAGGCCATGGAAGACAGGGAGTGAGTGTCATCGATTATGTTATTTATAGTAGAGACCTTCGATACTTCAATTACAGATATAAATGCTATATGAGGAGCAGAATTAAGAATGGACCACCATCTTTTGGTTGCAGACACAAAGAATCTCTTCTGAGGAGAGTGAAGATGAAGGCTCACGAGAGAGAGGCTGTAGAGAATCTCTGAAGGAAAGAGAAGAAGGAGGAGTACGCAGAGTCTCTAAGGTGGGAATTATAGGAAGTCAATTATGGCACGGATCTCAACGAGTGGACATCTCTCAGGAATAGCATCATTAATGCTTGCAGGGGAGTGTGTGGTGTTAAGAAGATAAGACCTGACACGAAGAAAACCAGATGGTGGAATGATGAGGTTGCCAGATCTGTGAAGGGAAAAAGGATGCTTAGAGGGCATGTAAAATGACTAAAGCCCCTCCTGATTAGAAAGCATAAGCCAGAAAGAGAAATGTATCAAGAGCCAATGTTAAGCCAGATGCTGCAGATCCTGGGAGGAAGTGGAGAGCAACTTTCAGGAGAACATTTGCAAATTCTTGACTATGATGAAATGTCTGAGGGGGAAAAAGGGAAAGCAAGTGAGGAATATTAGGAATAGTCTGGGTCAACTTGTCACAGAAGAAGCCGAGATTCTGGTAGTATGGAGACAATTATACCAGGAGAAGTTTGGCATAGTAGGATATAACAGACACCCTCCAATTGACAGAAGAAGAAGGCCGAGGGTTGAACCTGCCCAATCTGACGACATGAGCAACGTTATTGAAGAGGATGAGGTTGAGGAAGCTGTGGCATATGTCAAACTGGAGAAGGCTGCAGGAATTGATGATGTTTCTCTGGAAATGATCAGATACGGAGGACCCGATTTGGTAAAGGCCTTGCAGAATTTATTCCAGAGAATCTGGGACAGTAAGACTATTCCTAAGTAATGGGAAGAAAACCTCATCATCCCTATATACAAGAAAGAAGAGCAAACGTCATGTGACAACTATAGGCCAATATGCCTCTCATCTGTAGTTATACACAGATTTATACAAGGATCCTGAAGCAAATTCCTGGAAAATTTATGTTAAGGATGCTGCTAACCTTCTTGCATTATTTATATTTTAGTGTGAGGAAATGGTGAAAAATATAAAAGCACTGTTATTTTATTTAAAATTTAATTTTGCTCTACAAGTGTCATATCTAATATTGACACCTCTTCTTCAGGAGCTTAGTAAATATTTTACTAAGCTCCTGAAGAAGAGCATTTACAATAAAAAACAGCATTTACAAAATTGTATATTAAGCTCCTGTAGAGGCTTCAGTATCAGACGTGAAACTAATATCAAAATAAAGTTTTGATTATACTATAAAATAATAGTATTCTTATATTTTTTGACTATTTGCCCATACTAAAATATAAATTAAGGTTAGACTGACATTGGCTTATAAGTATAAACTTAATTTCTAAACTATTCTGTTTTCCAATAGGAACTCATTAATCTAACAACTAAGAACCATGATGAACTTCATAAAATGATTCTTCTATACATACCTCTCCAGGCATTATTTTCATGTGGTAGTGGTGTAAACTCTTGTGGCTGATGAATAGGTTTAGATACATGCCGATTCATTTTATGAGCATCTCTCATAGAACAAACCAAATGAATAGTGTTGTTTTCTTGTCCATCATAAGTACGGAGCACTTCTGATATAACAGCTTCATCAGAAAGCAATTGTCCAGAATAAATTAGTTTCTGTCCATCAGGATGCTGCAAATGAATTAGAAAAAAAAACATTTGAAGTAAAATAAAAGACTTCTTTTTGGTATCAAAAAGAAAATACAAAAAAAAACTGAAGTTCTTCATATCTCATGGCCATCTAGATAGTTATTGATAAATTTGAGATCTGGCATTATTGTAATAGAAAAGATCAATATGATCAAAATACTTAATTAGGGGGAAAAAACAGAAATACATATTTTCATAGAGTGAATACAATAGAAAATATTTGTCTTGTAAAAATTAGTAGAGAGTGAAATTTGAGAAACACAAAAATCCATAGTAGAATGTTTACTAGGAACCAAACCAAAGGCATCAAAGTCATACCAAGAACTGGAAAGAAGAAAAATTACACAGCCTCAAATTAAAAAAGTTAGCTGATAAAACACTTGAAATATATTAAATCACAGATACCAATAGTAAACAGTCTTAGTTACCACATTTTGGCCATATACTGATTTTAATATTTCATGAGCTTCTTTAGCACTTCTTAGAACTTAATATTAAAATAATATTAATATTATGTTTTAATAATAAT
>KZ806951.1:257553-272251 GCA_000696205.2 Oncopeltus fasciatus
TTGAGGTGAACATAAAGTAGATATTATAATGTTTACAAATAAGAAAAAATTTAGCAAAATTATAGCGATCAAAAATAGGATACTCAGAATAGGATAATATCAATGCAGTATGCAATTTGGCTTTATCTGTACTTCATATAGTAAAGTGGATTGTGCTTAAAAAGTGAAATAAATTAGAACAATGGACATATGTATTGTATTAATGCCGTACCCTATTAATACTTAACTTTGCCTTACTTAAAATATATGAAATGTCTGAATCTTTCTTGATTGAAGTTTTTATTTAAAAACTAAAGGGCAAGTGGTCATTGGCAAACTGCTCCACCAGAGGTAAGCTACAATTAATGCTGAAGTGTGCACAACTTCTCAATTCTGTGATACATATGATACTGCTAGGATATTTACTGATATATCATGACAAAATTCAAAGTTTTCCAGACTGAGCAAAAAAATTAAAGGTACTCTGACAATTTATTTAACTGATTATATTTAAAACAATATCAAACATTCTCAATTTATGAACATAAAAAAAAACCATTTTGAAGTATATCTTACTTACAATATCTCACTTAAATCATGTGTTATTAAGAATGTTATTGCTCAGAGCAAAATATGTTCACTCAACAAATAGATTTACAGGAGATATCTCATGAAAAAAAAAACATTTGAATAGTTCTAAATCATTAACAGAGTAAAATCTCTCAAAATTAGGGTCCTATATTACCTAGTTAATCAGCTGGAATTTTTTTAGTTATTTTACAGTAAGCATGGTTTATTTCTTTAACAAAATTGAAAATATACCTTCTTCAATGAGCACACGTTGTGTGACCAATCGAAGATCAATGAAGTACATAATTATGAAGAAAAGTTTAATTTAAAACCACCAATAGATCAGCTAAAATATGCTCTGACCAGAGCCCACAACATAAATTTTTGAGATATGCAAGCAAATTAACATAAGTCTTCAATTTTGATGCAAGAAACTTTAATTGTGCATTCTGTGCAGCACATATGTGGAAAAAGTCACACAGCAACATATTGCTTAATATTTCTGATAATGATTTTCTGGTTAAAACTTTTCATAATTATTACAAAAGCTGTACGACAATCAATTTTATGATAGGAAATAATTCAAGCAAGGGTATAAATCGAGAAAATGAGTTACTGTTCTAATCTGTGAAAATACCACTGGTATTCATGCTTGTTATAACAAAATTTAAAACCCAAAAATTCCAAGAGAAATTTAAAGAAAAACAAGAAAGCAGAAGAATCTCAATGATTTATTTAAACCATGCTGGTATAAATCATGCTGAATGAAAATCATGAATAAGAAAATATCTTATAAATAATTTTATCTATTCTTATAGTTGTTCAAATTCCTCAAAAGATTCTTACTTTTATTACAACATTTAAAAAATCCTTTTCCTAAAGTAAAATTCATGAATATTTCCCAATATAGTATCCAAAAGATAAGGATTAACATTAGTTTAATTCAAAGCATGTACCATATCATTTCTACAGTACATCTTTATATTGTGCTAAACCAATACTGAGCACATACCTCAGGAAATAAATTGTAAATTCACTCAATAATTATCCATGAAGCATAAAAAAAAACTCGCCTAAAATTCATATTTATTTTATTTTCAGATTTCTTGGATCTGAAGTGGGTTAGGAACATTTATTATCCATATTGTAAACAAACACTTGAATGTCTCTTTTGATTATTAAATGAATGTTGGATTAGCAAATTACTTGATTTTAGTAATAATGAAATGTAATTTTAGAGAATAAATGAAGAACAAGAACAAAATAAATTAAAATGGCTTATATACTAATTGGAATTCAGAGCAAAGATATTATTCATGTACATCATAACATTCTAGTTGCAAAACATGTGAGTTTATAGATGGAAGGTTTAGAAAATACTGAGTTAAAATTCACAAATTCACTTTAACAAACAGAACTATAAATTTTATTTCATAATTTGTATATAAGTTCAGAAGAAAGTAAGCTGTTCAGAAAATTATAAGCTTAAAAATTTTCATTTATATATAAATTAAGAAATAATACAGTTCCTACAGGCTTGCAAGGATAAACACTCGCTAGATGATGCTTCAATTGCTTTACTGTCCAATTCCTCTCACAATGAACAGTTTGGTCATCAATCAATTGATTAGGAGCCTTAATTAAAATTTTAACAAAATTGTTGCTCATATTAAAGCCTGAAACAAATAAAAAAAAAGAAGTTGGTTAATTTAATGGCATACTAATAGAACTTGTCTAGAAAATCTATGACTTTTAATTCCGGAATAATAATCATGATTTTAAACTAATATGCTAAAAATTTAAAGTAGCATTTAGGTGTAAGTCAAGTTTTTATCCATTCAGTCAAGTTTTTAAGAATTCAGTTTAATTGTGGGTACTGGGAGAAAGACGTTGACTACGCAGATGAAACCTACTTCTTTAACCTGCATGAATAATATGCTATCAGCATATATTTGCATATTTCTTATAAGCAAAATTTCCTAAGTTAAAGGTAGCACAGGAAAGTGATAGGTCTAGATATAATGGCACCTAAAACAAAAACAGTGAGAAAAGAGTCTACCTCCTCCACGGACATCCTAAAAATAAAAGGAAAAATTACAGAGCAAGTGGGGGCTTACTACAAGGGTAGTGTTTTACGATTATAATGATCTGGAAATTTAATGCAGAATTCAGCATGCAAAAAGAGCAGAGATCTTCTTTACTCATTCACTTAAAATTTATCTGAATGGCTGCTGTTTTTGCATGTCCAATGCTGCATAAAATTTCCAAATCTTACAACTCTAACAGGTATGTTTCCACTTACTCTGTCATTCTTCCTTATATTTTTAGGATTACCTCTACCTACCTTCTTGGGCTCATTATATTTACTATAATAGAGAGTACCAAATAAAAATTTATTTCCACCTAAAATATTGAAAAAGCAAGCAAAAATAAGTTTTATATTAAGATCCTTCCTTTTACAATTCAATTCAAAAATTACTATCATTCTCTTCAGCACAGTTTATCAGTTCTTCAGACTTTTCAAGATCTTTCAATCAGTTTGACCAGTTGAGCTTTCAAAAGAGTACAGGTTTAGAAACCATAAAGCTTCCTTTTTTTAAATATGAAAATGTTCTTCACTGGACTAAAAATGTGCAAACCACAATGGGTGAATTTTTAATATTTAGTTAATGTTAGATTTTTTGTATGTTTGCAAACAATGCCATAGTATTTTGACAAATCAGTAAAATATTTTTGTTGTGACTATTATTGAGTTAAATTTTCTTGGGAAGTACTTTGTTTACTTCTATACTTTAGTTATGGTAAACTAATAAACAATGTACTTTCCAAGAAACATAACTCTATAATGATCACAATATAAAAGCTTTGACTGTTATGTCAAAATAGTACGACATTGTTTGCAAACAAACCCTAAAAACTAAATAATAAAAATCAATAATGGAAAAACAAAATACAGACAAAATAATGTACCTTTAGCTTTTGCTGACACAGAATATAATATTTTATATCAAATTTTATGGTTGTAGACTAGATAAATATCCATCACTAAGTACTTATCAGCAATGTCAAGGAATATCTACAAATGAGAAATCATCAATTCCAGAGAGGTTAGTGAGATTTGAACTGAACTGTTGTGGATCAATATTGTGTATCATCGGTTATAAAATGTTACGTCACAATCCTTTATCCTTAGGCTTATGAAAACTTATGTTGCTGAAACTATTAAATTTGAATTCATTTATTTCAGTTCATTAGATTATTTTGAATATTCATCATGTTTATTTCAAACTAAAAGGAAACAAAATACTCTCAATCAAATCCTTTTGCATGTTTACATATAAAACAATATTAATATTGTGTGTGTGTGTGTCTGTGTAATGTAGTTCAATACTGGCAGTAAATTCAAGGTGAATACAATGGAGAGATGGCACTTAATTTTAAAAGTGTAAAAGGTAGGCCGAGAACTTTTGGACCTCCACTCGTACCTCTCTTTCAAAAGCTCTCTAGAACTGTAAACGCATTGGCCACTGTTATCAATCTTGGGAGGTTGTAACCGGTTATCACGCTGACAAAGTTAACATATTTCAACTCTACAAAAATTAGTACATGCGGTTACGATGCTAGTAAGGATCGCTGTAAGACTACCTCGGCCTTCTGCTGGGTACCGTACATGTAACAGACTGGAGATTGTCGCGTTCGCTGAGGGAGCTACCCCACTCAGTCACCAATTGCTGCTTTCACACAATATATATTACATTACCCACTGAAAAATCCAGGACCTATTGAAGATTGGTGTGCCAATAATGAATTTTCCAGTGGGTGATTTAATTCGAGTGTGAGTACTGCTACAAAAGTTTTGTCTATTCAAACGTTTCTTTGGCATCCTAAAAATATCTTAAAATTAATTGAAAAATAATTTATATAAATTATATTGGCTAGACTTCACTTATTACAACTTATGCCACAGCTTTTTTTGCGAAAACTTCTGTCGCAGTTTTATTTGCCGTTTCGTTTCCCATCACACTAATGTTTGATGGAACCCACAGGAGTGACTGTTTTGCTTTGGTTTTGAATGCTACAAATATAATGAAAAACATTTTAGTATAGGGCATTATTTTTTCACAGTTTTGATATTATGTATAGAAGATATGAATCGTAGCATATAAAATAGTCACTTTGGCCTGTTTTAATGACGTTACAGAGAGCGAGGTATAGTGCTTGCATTTCAGCCGTGAGTATAGAAGAGCTATCGGTATAGAAAATTTATTTTTGTGAGTAAATTGGATAATTTAATTGGCATTGGCCAATTTTTCTTTCGATAAAAGGCTCTTTTCAAGAGCTTGGATAGTTTTAAGTCGGTTATGGGTGTTATGCTTAACTATAGAGGTTCTTCAATTTCTTAATCCTGTATGTCTATATTAGATTGGATAATGTTTCGATTTTTGGCGGAACGCTAAGGGAGCTGGGCGTTGAAAATATTGTTGGTGAGTGGGTTCGAAGATATAACTATGAGCTGGGTTCATTGGTGTGTATGATACTTTGGCAGGATAGGAGCTGAAAAGAGGAGAAATACCAGATTCTGTGTAGAGGCTCATGATAGGACTGATCCTGAAGGCACCTGTATTTAGACGGTTTCTCATGTGGTTAACTGTACCCAGTTAAATGAGATGGTTTCTTTGCTGAGGAATAGATCATCATAGACCCGTCATTCTATTTTACCCAAAGCTTTTGAATATCAAGAGAAAAGATGCTCTGCCTACTCCCCATTTTATTCAAGATAATACCTTTAGGATTTTAAGTCTCTTAAAACCTTTTTATTTTATATGTTCGATATGACTCTACTATCATTCCTAAAAATGTTTTATCTTTAGTAAAAGTCATGTTTCAGTCATTTAATATTAATAAAGGATGCGGGCTTGGATGTATCTTTCTGGAGAAGAGAATTATTCAGGTTCTATTAGTTTAGAATTTGAAATTGTTTGATACGGCCCTGGAGTTAAGATAGTTGATAGTGTTTTGCAGGAGCCTAGTTGCCTAGAGAAGGTTCGTGACGTGAATAAATATTTGAAGGTCATCAACAAATAGTGAGATATTAATAGATGGCGATATTTGGGGAGCAATGGAATTGATGACAATGGCAAGTAGGACACAGTTCAAGACACTTTCTTGTGGGACACCGTTATGTAGGGGTATTGTGGGCCTCGAGATCTTGTTTCCAATTCGGACTTAAATGTAATGTTGTGAGAGAAAATTTTTAATAAAATTCGGCATCGACCACGGAAGCCCCACTCAAACAAGTGACACCAAGCGCCTTCTACCAATTGCGTCGAGATGGTTTCTGGACCTCTTCTAACTACAAGGCCCAAATGTTTGCCCAGCATCTAAAGCAAACATTTACTTCTTATACAGATCCTGATAATTTGTCCAATAGCACAGAGGTTGAGGCGTCACTGAACATAGCATTGCCCTATATCCTTGCCTATTAAAGCATTAAGCCCTTCTGATGTCAAGTATATTATAAACCATCGGTTAAGCGCAAACTCCCAGCTATGACTTAATTACCAGGCTAATACTTCTTAATCTCCTCCCAAAATGCATTTTTTCCCCTCACCTACCTCTGCAATTGTATCCTACCCACTTTCCACTCCCCTGGAAATTATCTGAAATCATCCTGTTCCCTAAACCCGGCAAACCTGTTCATAATGAATTATCCTACCGCTCAATCAGACTCCTTCCTTTACTATCCATGGTTTTCGAGAATATTCGTTTAAAACAAATGATGCCCATAAATGCCCTAAATATTCACCCAATCCATCAGTTTAGCTTCTGATCCCAGAATTCTACTGTCCAATAGGTGTTTCTTGTTGTTCATTTCATTTCCTCCTCACTTGAGAAAAAATACAGAAAGTACAGAGCATTCTTATACGTTGCTCAAGCATTTGATCGAGTATGGCATAATAATGGTTTATTATGTAAGCTCAAGCTCATATTCCTAAGTACTATATAACTAATTCTTAAATCTCACTCTTTCAACCGTTTCTTAGGGGTTCGGCAAGTATCCGACTACCTTCCTGTAAAAGTGGGCGTTCCATAGGGCAGTGTGATCGGATCCATCCTTTTCATCTTGTACACTGCAGATATCCCCACCTATACTAATACTCTTCTGCTCCTCTTAGCTGATGACAAACCGATTCTAAATGATAAATCATAAAAATAGTAGGGGTTTTTGCCTTGCTAATATCTGGAGAGGAAGAAAGCCCCGCCACATTTTTTGAAAAAAGAAATAATAATTGGAGGGAATGGCAGATTAATGGTGAAAAACAAAATAAATTAAAAAGGCCTTCAAGCAGTTGTTTCATTTAAAGATGGATATAAATATTTAAATGAGGAAATTTAATCTATAATGCCGGAGAGAACAATGGCTGTAAAAGGTATGACCCATTTAAGTTTCCTCCAGGCTGTCCATGCATGAAAAGAGGGGGAACCACTCACCCATCCTACTTACATTAGTAAATTTCTCCCTTAAAAATCATTTTTCGTAAAAAATACATATACTTACACATTTTAAATGTATAGATTCTTCCTCTAAATCCCCATAAAAAATCCATCCAACTGATTATAATAAAGCTTAAATTATGGATTTATTTATATAATTAAAAAAACTGTGGACGCTGGATAGCATACAGAAAAATATATAATTTCAAAATATGGCCCGTTAAAAATTATACGCATACACATACACACATATACATATATTCACATATATAAGGCTGTGCGCGATTTAGGGAACGCAATTACATATATACATATATTCACATATATCGAAATATATAAACAATGTACACTCAAACCCAAACAAATGCACATACACACACACACATATTACACCCGAATTTAAGGAAAAATGCGCCAGTGGTTATTCTAATGGCTGAAATCGGTCAAGGAAGTGGGGAGGTTTAGAGGCAGTCTATAATTTAAAATATTAATACCTTGGCTATTGTTTTAAAATTTATTTAACAAAGTAGGTAGAAAACATATTTATTATTTAACTTAATAAGTGTATAATGTAATTTTTTACAGTTTTTATTCTATCAGATTTAAACGAAAACTCTAATTTAGATATTCAGATAGATATTTACGAATTTAAGTACGACGGCAGGGGTTTCTGTATGCTATCCCCGCTATTCCTCACCTGCCGGCCTAGAGAAAATTTTAATTGTCATACCTTTTACGATTATCGTTCCTTTTTAGGCTTTTCAAATAAAGTTTCGTTATTTATTTCCATTTTTAATGAATTATTTTAAATTTTCTTATATTACTCAGATCCATCGTATAGAGTTGTTTTTTTTTTTTCCGTAAGGAAGATTCCATCATTTGCGCTGTAAGTAAGATGGGAATACTTAAATTGTGAAGCTCCCCATATGAGCGGGGGAGGCGGGAGGTGTGAGAGGATGCCTCCAGCCCAACCAGTCGGAGAGGAGGATACGATCGACTAAAAGTGATTACCTACCTACAGAGGCGTTATTAATGTCAAATAAATCATAGCCTAATCGCCAGCTACCGCCTTCACTTCAACTATAGTGTAATTTTACACTGAAATAAAAAATTGAATATACTTTATAGTCTGTCATAGTTTAAAGGATAATAACAGAGCATGAACCTCCGAAGATTGGGATATTATAGGACAGGAGAAAGTAATGCATACATTTGTTCAGTAATAGGTGTTAGTTACACCCTCTAGGGTGTAGATATTTATGGCCGTGGAAATCTCATAAAGAAACCAATTCTCTGATTTTTATTTAATATTAAACACTAGTTGATTAACCAACACGAGGACATTCGCTTAATGTCAATGTACGCTTTCATTTTATTTTAAAATATAATTCTCTTCGATGTGTAGTGTAAGTGAGTGTGGGAAAAAGAAGTTTTTGAAGTTGGGATGAGTGATTATCTGTCACGTGTAAAAAAAAAATTTTCATACCATATACTACCCTAGAACGTCCAGAGTGTCTTTTACTTTCGTATACAAACATTAAAGTCCAGGATTCATATTATATTATCATATATTATACAATATTACTTTACTGTATCTCATTATTAGTAGCATTCCAGTAGGGAAATTGAGCTATTCACGCTGGTTCTATGATGAAACTTACGAAAAACATTTTAACAATGTTCACCTATAATACATTGGGATGATGTATTCCAATAATATTCCTACTTTCGCCAATTGCAGTTATTTTATTGTTAATTTAAAACATATTGGTAAATAAGAGTATAATAATAATACATTAATTATTTGTTTGTATTTTTTTGAAGAAATAATTATTAGTTAGTGACGAGAATATGAGTGGGTTTTGGTTAATTGCTGTAAAACAATATAAAAAAATAATTTTGACGAGAATAAGCTATATACTTATATATGAGTAGTTTATGTATTGTTATTTTTACTTTTTATTATCTTTTAGCACTGATGAACTCTCATTTTCGTCCTTTGTGATGTATTTTATGAATAATAGATTAAGATATGTTTATTTTGCTTACTTGTTTCTAGCAAGCCTCTACCACCTTTGAATTTTCTAATTGGGGACAATAAAAAAAATATTCCTTTTTACTTTTTACACATTAATTTGTCCATGGATTATATTCACATAAAAAAAAAGTTAAGGTGGTTAATGAGTGCTCTATTATATAGAATGTTTTATTTCACTTTTACATTTATAAACAAGGCATAGACAAATCCAGTTATGCTCTTAAATGTTTGACAGGACACAAATATTTTTTTATAGGAAAGGAAAAATATCTTTAGGAAAATTATTTATGTTATGACCAAGATGCTTACTCATAATGCCTATTTCTTTTAAATTGTAATTTAGTTTATAATCCATAACATGCGTAATAATTAATCATTATTTCATAGCATTAGTGTGGGAAAGTAAAACAGATAAAATTGTACTACGTAAGGAATATCTTTCAATTTGCGATGCCTGACATACAATTACTTTTCATTGTATTTAATACCATACTGTTGTGTTTTACGTCTTACTATTTATTCTTTTGTATGTCGGCTGGCCATATGCTCCATATGGCTAATGGAGGCTGGGAAAGGTAAGGCGCATCAGGGGATGCTGTGTCCGCCTCCACGCGCCGAACGCCGCTCGCCGCACGGCAGGTAAGAGCCCGTTGGCACGTGCACCCTAATGCGTACCCCCTTTCGGCGTTTGCCTCATCCACCCCCGCTGAGAAGAGTAACATGCCAGAGAGGGCAGATCATCCTTCCCCTTAGAGATGAGTTGCTCCTCCGGGACTTTCTCTCAGAGACTCATTACCACCAGGTCATTTGCCGCTTGAGAATCTGTGTACAGTATAGGAACATGTTTCTCAGCCGCAATCCGGCGCTCCAAAACAGAACGTGGACTGCGACCAGCTAAGCTTTGAAGATTGTTTCATACAGATTCCTATTTTGAATCTAACTTACCATCACTTATAAAGTATAGCAACAATGAGGAGGAAATTTATACAGAGATTTCATTAAGGGAAATCTTTTCTTTTTTTTTTTTTTTTTCGCCAGAGTCCAAAAAGTGATTTCTGAAAAATATCTGCTGTATTCTATCCGTTACAGGAATGTACAATTATATTACTGATCATCAGAAATAATTTTGCGAACACAATTTCGGCAACAGTATGCTGGTTCAAAAAATATACACCATAACGCGTTTATAGAATCTAAATTTACATTAATTTATTGTTCAGAATACACGCTTAAGTCAATCCCTTAAGTCAAAGTCAGTGTGACACAAAGATAATTTTATTTATTTATTTAAGTGTGGATTCGTAATGCTTTTTTTAGGAGAAAATTCGGTCGTTTCTTCATCACTAATTTTATTTATTCCGCCTTCCCTTTTCTTGTTTTAAAATAAATAAATATATACTTCAATGTATTCGAAGCTTAGTTTCCAATGAATATTTTTTCAGAAGTACGTGTGAAATTGGAATAATCTTGGTGATTTATTTTTACATGGTTACATATACATATAGTATATATGCAATTTGTAACGATTACGTGAATTAACTTCAAGAAATACTGAAAAAAATTCATGAGTCGCTAGTTTTAATTAGGAAATCAATGCTTAATAATAATTTTGCCAATGCTGAGTCTTCCAGGAAACTATTTATTTATATAATAAAATAGGTAGAGCCATTATTTCTTTGTGTGTATGTGTTGTGTGTGTGTGTGTGTGTGTGTATGTGTGCGTGCGCGCGCGTGCGTGTGACGTCACAGGACGCTCACATCTGTGAGTGGTTAGGAGAGTGTGTGAAAAAATCTAACGGTATATTCTAATATAATATTTTTAACCAATTTTATCTGTTAGAATTTTCAAAAGCCGTGTCGTGGTAGACCTAATAATGTTGTCGTTATAAACGGAAGATTCATTGGAGATGAAAAAAAACAAAAAACTACTAGCATAAGTAAAAAAATTCTTTGGTAAATTAAATCATTTTGAGCCAAGGAATAAATTATATTTTCAATTAAAGATGTAGTTGGGGTTCGGTGGAAATTTAGTTTGAAAAATACAATTTTCTTTCAAAATGTGCATTTTCTTAAATATACGTTTTGTATTAGACTGTAAGACCCCTTCAGGTTTATCATGATGGCGAAAAAGTGTCAAAATGGAGAACCCTGAATATCTGATGCAGATTTCTCAGATTTCTCCATTTTAATAATAACCATATGGCTCTGTAGATAGTAAAATAAGTCACATAAAATCTGTATTTATTGCAATTGTACCTAAATTAAAACAGAAAATTCAACATAAAATAACACAATGACGAGCTAAATAGAGAAAAAATGGTCAATGAGTTTCAGAAATCTGGCCTAAATTATAAAAGCCAATGTTCATAAAGAGAGAGACTTTATAACTTAAGAAAAAAAAAGAAAAGTAGTTTAGCTTTTACAAAAACAGATGGTTCGAATCACTCACTTAACTTTCTTTTTATGAAGAAAACCTATTTGAATTATAACTAGGTCTTATTAAAATAAATAAATTATAATTGATAAACAAAGGCTATGAAATTATATGGTTATAGCATTACATAAAATTAAGATGAAAGCTACTTATTACCTAGTTTTAACAAATACTGACAAAACACAATGAATAATCACTACAGAAATTCAGTTTGACGAAAGAGATATTTCAATTTAGATAGTTTATGCATATATATTGTAAAATGGATCAATACATGTCACAAAATTAACGCCAAAGCATTTACATATCCTCAAATATTTTATATTTATGAAATAATAAAATGCCATATCCATAAATTGTTTAAAATTTAGAATAACAGTGCACTAAAAATTAAATATTTAATTTTTAAGTGTGCTTTTTGCATGTGATTCAATGATATTAAAATCATAATCAATATTCTACAGGAGAAAACTCAATTGTATGATGTAGCATTTATATTTTAGGGATTTCAAGAACCCTGTTCTACTTATCTTATCTAATCAGTTTTTAAGCGTAACAATACTAAAAATTAATGCAAATCAGTAGATTTGGTCAATGATTTACAAAATGTCAAAATATCTTTTAAAAAATACTTTACACTTTTTTAATGAACGACTAATTTTTTTTTCTTGCTAATTGGAAGAGTAGCTAATTAATATAAAATTAATTAAAAAATGAATTCTTCACGAATAAATTAACTAATAAAATTTCAGTCAAGGAGATAAATCATTAATTATTTTTTATTTACCGTTTCTTCTTTCGGGTTGGACCGTGTCAATTTGTTGATATTTCCGAGCTTTCGCACTTATATATTATATCAACAAATTGACACGGTCCAACCCTGAAGAAGAAACGGTAAATACATCTGACGACCGTCGAAGCCTACGTGAACATTATTTTTTATTGTTTAGTTAATGTGTTTTTTTTTGTTTTGTCGGACCTTAAATTATTTTTTTGAAAATAAAAATAACAATAAGCTCTCTCTCTCTCTCTCTTTGTCTGTCTCCCCTGGTAGGAATGGTGGAATAGAGGTCAATCCGCAAAGCAAATTTGACTTGAAGATGTTAATAGTTGAGCAATTCTTTTCAGCTAATCCTTTTGTAGAGGGGAGCTTTTGTGTACCCATCCTCTTGACCTGTTAAAATCAAGTGAAGGGATTCCTTTGTGTGAATATCCTCTTCACTCGCACTATTTTTTTCTCGTTCCTCCTTCGATGCCTGAATGACAGCTCCCCATTTGGGTGATTTTTTTTTCCTCCATCCCCTAAACAATAATACACGAAATTATCGGCGGGTTGTCCTTTACATTTAGAAAAGTAAAGTATCGAGTGTCGTCGGTGTGGTCCCAAGACAAGATGGAGGCCTCACCCACTGTTAGCCATAGTTTTCCTTTCTATTCAATTCCCTTGTCTCTTCAAATGGGCATCAGAGGAAGGACTCCATTCACAAGATGTAGCCTGAGATTACACAATTCGCATCCTCTGTTCCTTTAAAAAAAAAAAATAAATCGGTAGCCATCGGTATTTCGAAACTTATTATTATAGAGACTTTGTTTGTTTTGCAAGCTATTTTTTATTTCGTAATGTTTATGTCACACTAATAATATATCATCGTTAATATTCAGGATCGAGGTTATGCAAAATAATTAGATTCAATACTTAAAATAAAAAAAAAGGGATTGGAAACCTCAGAATCTCCACAAACTTGTCAAAATAATAAATCTTACCCTTCCAAAACTATAAAAATTAACATATCATACCAGTAATTTCCTTTCCAAGATTATTAATCACCTTACTATTACTTTTTCGAGATATTTCAATGATGAGAACTCGGAAAGGTCATTGCCTATTCTAGCCTTCATCCTAAAAAATAATACTTGATTCAACCATGCCCCATTCTTCGATAGATCACTCTAGACAGAAGCATTGTCCGAAATAGTAAATCAGGAAATGAGAGGGTCCCAAGAGGAATGGATACCTTTGATATTACAACAAACATTTTCAAGTGGTTGAAGAAGTCCAAGTTAATATTTATATCTGATAATCTTTTTGAATGTTTTTATTTTTAGTGCTGAGTGAAGAAAAGGTAGTAATTAGTTAGACACTTTCATATAAATTTGTTCTTATATTTTTTAAATGTAGTATTGCTCAATTTTTTTATTATTTAATTACTTATTGTAATGTAATTTGCTGCATGTTTGTATTCCAATGAGTGGAAGTATAAAAAACTAAAAACATGTATGAATGAGTACTTTTTTGTTTAGTGAATATCTCTGTAGCCAGAATCTAAGAACCAAATTGCATAGATTTTTAGGTTAATTGATAGGCAATACTAATTTAGTGCAAAATACATATTTTTAATTATTAAAAAAATTCTCCCTCCCTCCCTCTCACTCCTCTCTCTCTCTCTCTTTCTCTCTCCTCTCTCCCCCTCCCCACAACTCTTCTTCCCCCTCTCCTCCTTCTCTCACCCCCTCTCTCTCCTGTTCTCTCCTCCCCTCTCTCACTCAGTCTCTCTCCTGTTCTCTCCTCCTCTCTCTCACCCGTTCTCTCTCCTCTTCTCTTCTCCCCTCTCTCACCCACTCTCTCTCCTCTTCTCTTCCCCCCCCTAAATCTTTCTCTCTCACTCTCTCTCTCTCTCACTCTCTTTCTCTCCCTCTGACTCTGCTGTTCGGCCCACTGAAACCACTCTGACCTCGCGAATAATCTCCCCTCCCACCCGATTTGGAAGTTGGTACTTTAGCAGATTTAAGAGCTTGATAACAGCTCTCTAATCTAGTACCCTAGGTAATTACCTCGCCTAGAGNAAAAGAAATAATAATAATAAAAATGGTAAGAATGAAACATTAGATATCCAAAATTCCAGTTCATGTCGGCTGAAAAATTACAAGGGTACCAGAGTTTTCAGCGACGTGTAATGTTTTATTTCAATGATACCGATACGCCGTATGCTGGTTCTCTGATAGATTTTTCATAAAATTAAAAATAGAACTTATCTGCTGACCGTAAAATTTGGATGCACATTTACCGTCCATGCTTTGTCCATGTGAAAAAAATACTGCTCTCCCACCCTCTCTCCCTCCCACTCTCTCTCTCTCTCTCTCTGTGAGTGTGAGTGCGCGCGCGCCATTTCTATATATATATA
>KZ806951.1:272350-284892 GCA_000696205.2 Oncopeltus fasciatus
ATAAACTTTTAATATATTTATTACATTCTGTTAAATTAAAACATTTTATAGTTTGATCACCACAATGAATTTAAAAAAAAATACCTTTAATGTCAATAACATGAGGAGAGAAGGTTACCAATGACACCACTCTCAAACCTTACTATATTAACTATCATTTATTTGCTTATGAAACTTCTATAGATCTAGTATTTATCTTTTAATTTATGATTGGTGTAGGTTTTAATATTACAAGCGAGGTATTCTCATTTATTAGGTAAAACTCCTGATACATGAACTGATCCGAATTCAATTTCTGACAGGCGTTCACAGCTAAAAACTTTAAATCAGACAATGCAGTTTCAATGGCGCTTAGTCATATAAATTTAACAACAGATTTGTCGTCCACGGTAAGTAGAAGTTCTACCTTCTGTATATTTCTGTGAGCTTTCCGCTGGCGCACAGATTGAGGGAATATTCCTCCCTGAGCTATCAGGTAAATCTCCAGGAGGGGTCCCAGCAACCAGGTGCTCACTGGGATGTACTGTTTGTGCCCGGCCACCTATTTAAACAGGCCATCAGCCATCTGCCGAGAAGGGATCTACATCAGTTTGCCTCAAGATAGCATCGGTCTTACAATTATTAACTTTAGGTATTCCCCTTGCAAAATATCGTCCCTTAAACATTTAGGTCAATGCCTAAATAGGCATTCCTAAATGGGGAAATCCCCCATTGCCTCAAATAACGCTTTGGTGTCTCCTAAATTTTTTTTTATTATTATTATTAAACTTTTATTTATTTATTACACTCTGTTAAATAAAACACTTTGTAATCTGATCACAATGAAGTAAAAATGTCATTCGATGTCAATCACATAAGGAGAGAAGGCGACCAATGACACCTCTCTCAAATTATTTACAGACTATGTCCCCAGGAGGTAACGGGACCATCTTCGTTTGAGTCGATGGGAAGGGTTGTAGGGGATGGAGTTGGAAGACATGGTCTGTGCTAGTGGATTAGGATGGTTTGGCAGTTTACTGTGGAAAAGGGTGATGCGGGAAGAAATGAAGTCTTGAACAAAAGGGATGTTAAGATCGTGGTGATGGGACGAATTGGATATGTAATGTGGAGCATTTGCAGTTATTCTCAGGGTTTTGGATTGAAAGGACTGGATTCTTTGGATGTTGGAAGGCTTGGAGGCACCTCAGATTTCTACTCCGTAAGTCCAGATTGGTCGTAATAAGGTTTTGTAGAACGTCAGTTTGTTTTTTATCGTAAGACCAATCTTACTTATTCATGAGTCTGTATAGAAGTCCATTTTGCCGATTGAGTTCTTGTCTTTTAATTTTAATAAGTTCTCCCCATGTAAGTCGGGAGTCAAGATGGAACCCAAGATAACGAACGGAATTTGAATGTGGTAAAGGAATATTGTTAAATTTTACAATTTCAGGGAAGTCTTTTTTTCGCAGTTGGAAATTAACTTTAACGCATTTTGCAATATTGATTTTATTCTTCATTTGCCACACCATTGTTTGATTTTTTCGAGGATTGGATAGCTTTGTCGTCCGCAAATAGAGCTAAGAGGGTACTTGGATGGGTAGGGATGTCAGCAGTGTACAGGATAAATAGGATAGGTCCAAGCACACTACCTTGAGGAACTCCCGCTTCCACTTGGTAGAAATCGAAGTAATGTTTACTTCAACTAGACATATAGTCATTCTAATATTAAGCTAACACCTTTGGTTGGAGGTTCGTTGGCCGTCGAGTATTATGCTGGGAGAAATTAGACAGGGTTTTGGCCGTGGAAAAAATAAAATACTCCAAAATTATTGGGTGATTATTTTATTATTGCCGACGCTTCGATTTAACTTGTAAGTCACCATCAGGGCGATTATGATGTATGGAGAGATTTCAGAGGAAGGTTTATAGTCACATCTGAGAGTGCATAACTAAACTGCCAATTTAGTTAGAACTAACTGTTTAGTTCTGCCCTCTGGCATGTGACCATAAACCTCCCTCGGAGATCTCTCCATACAACACTATCACCCTGATGATGACATACAGGTTGAGCCGAAATATTAGCAGTAATAAAATAATCACCCAACAATTTTGAAGTACTTCTCAAGCATAATACTGGATGGCCAACCAACCTTCAACCATGTTAAACAGCATTACCTTCCTTAGGATTAAAAGTCACCATTTGTGAAGCTTTTCCAGGCTTTGACTGCAGATATGATCAGTCATGACCATTTCATCCAGGTGGCAACATGTACCCTCTCGCCTTCATGATAGCCCTGAAGATGGCTTACAATGTGAGCCCAAATGTCGGCAGATAATAAAACACTACACATTTTTTTTAAATTGTATTTTTTTTGGTCCAACCTTGATGAATCTAAACAAAAATTCTCTACTAATCATTTAATTTTGTTTTAGCAGCAAATCACAAATAGAAACTTGATCAATTAAATTATATCGTGTTAATTTATGTGGTACTCAAATAGTTTCTTTTTATATTCAGTTTTATGTAAATGGTTAAAAACTATTTTAAGGTCAAAGTTTGGTCCCTGAGCAATGCCATGATATATGTGTCAATCTGCCTCTATTAATAAAAAAAAATTCATAGACTTCATCAACAATTGGCCAGGCTGGGTGATTTTTAAATCAAAATCATTGGATTAGAAAAAAAACAGTGAACCAATTCTGGTACTTGTGTCCACTAAATCACTGTAAACTAACACCACTAAACTTTTGATGTGCCTGAACTGCACTGTTCCCTTTTCAAAAATAAATAAAACATGATGAAAAAGACCATACAATAGCAATTTAATTTGTGCAATAATTTTTGGCTGAGCAGATGAATAAAACTACACACACGCACGCACGCACCCGCCCGCCCATGCCCACGTACACCCACACCCACACGCACACACCCGCACGCACACGCACGCGCACACACACACACGTAGCTTTTGTGACTGTATAGAAAATTCTAGGCAGGTCTGGATGAGCCAAGAAGCTTTTCTTAGAATATAGGATTTTTTCTTATAAGTGAAATGTTGTTGTCTGGGAGTAGGTGGCCAACTTCAATTGGTCTGGTCCTCAAATTCTGATTTTTATAGCAACACATAGGAGGCATATTTAATTAACAAATAGTTATAATTTAAAATATTTCACTCATATTTCTATTTAACTAATTGGTAGTAAAAACAAATAAGAATTAAATTCAGTCAACTCTTGTCTAGTTCCTTTTGGAAGTCTTAAGTTTCCGATACTATAGTAACATGAAAATAGATGTAGTATTCTTATCTACTATTAGAGTTATTTATTCCATATATACTGTTAATGAGGGAGTTATTCTTAATATTAATGAGGTTTATGACATTAACCTATAAAAACATGTGAAAGGAAATCTAAGTTTAAATTTGCTGAACTATAACTTTTATTATTGTTATTTTAAAACCAAGGAACTTCAGTTCACCTATAAAGCACCTAAATAATGTTAATTTTTTTCTTAATTTTTAATCTAAGACAAATACATTTAATGTTTTGAACATATAGATGAATGACACCAGAGGGTGATCAGCATCAACATATATTACAATAAATATCAGTGTCACCGTTTCGCAAGTCATGTACACAATAGTGACAGAAAACCGATTTTACTCAACTTGTAATTGCTAGTAATAGTAATTTCTTAAGAACAAAGCCCATAAAATAGGATCTGCATAAGTAAAATTCACTCCCTCGGGTATATAGGAGGTATTAAAAGAAATTTATAATACAGCAGATTTACATAATTTTTTTAACACAAACTTGCTCTTTAAACCTAGAACTAAATTAAAAATGTAATATTGATTCTAAAAGACCTAAGATCTCTATTCAAATTTCTCTAATGATAAAAGCTTAAAAATTATATTTCCAAAGCAAATATACAAAGTTTGATTATATTTATTTTCATTAAATATTTGTTTTGTCACTTGTAATTCAAGTAAAAGTACACATAAGTATTTAAAATTTAAAAACTTGTTCACATTAACCATTTGTTAAGAAAATTTGTTCACAAAAGAGTGGTTTCCTGTAGGTATCCCTTCCCTCCCTCCTTTCATGACCCTAAATGGTTAAAAAAAAGGTTTAGAACAAAACAAAAAAACGCTGATCTAAAACATTCGAGGAATATAAAGGGAAAGTAGTAAAATTATTCAGATTTAATTTAGCACCTAAAAATGAATATGGCTTATGGTATTTAACTCAAAGATTAAAGAATTTGATTTTTTAAATTGTTAAAAGTGAAATAATAAATAGGATTAACTAAAAAAAAACTTAATTAATTAATTAATATGAAAATTTTTTCAAGTTTAGGAGTGAGACCTTTGACTTTTAAGATTTGAAAGTCATAGCATACAACAGGAATTGCAATTAATTGCTATCAAAACAGTGACCAACATGTAATTTCATTGAGAATAGACTTTTAAAAGGAGGTTAGTATTAGTATCGACTAATCCAGTTTAGAAAAATCAATTTTTATTCTAATTTAAAGTATGGATTTAAATATTTCAAAACATTTCTGTGAAAAAATAACAGACCTAGAAGGAAGTTGTGGTCCCCATAAAGCTCTTTCACGGGTTAGCTCAGCTTCAATTTGCAACCACTCCTCTAAAACATACCGCTCCATATAATCTTGGGTCAAGGCATGCTGCTTTGCTTGGAGTTCAACCTTAAATAAATATAAGAAAAATATGGCAAAATGATAACATATTACTAAAAAAAAATTGTAACAATAATCTACAGAAGGTTCAATAATAATATTACTGAAATTTTTAGCAAAGGCTAATTGTAATAGTAGCTTGGAGCAAGTAAATATGCACTCCTTGAAAACAAATTATTAATTATATCAACTGTTATACTAATGTAAATCAATTTATTGATTTTAAATCAAAATTATTAGTAATACATTAGTTATATAAAATGAACTAACTAATGTATTAACACATCCTAATTTTGAAGATTGATCCAAGAAGTTTANGACTAACAAACAAAATAGCGTTTAGAGATAAGCAAATCCTTCAATAGGCTAAGAGCGCATTCTATTGGAATTAAAACGACATTTTAAACTTGCATATCTGGTACACCGAAGATAATAAATTATTTTCTAACATAAAATAGGTTACCTCTCCGAAATAGCAAATCAAAGGTGAAAACAGTAATAATTTTGTATTTATTTCAAATTAGTTTCTTTAAAAAAAATACTTCTCATCAAGGTTAGTTTTTTAAATTGGTATTTAATTGGGAGTTTAAAGAAGTACACTTTTATCAAGATTATATTTAATCAGCATTTCCCACATACTCTTCTTGTACCCCCGGCTGTATTTCTTGAGCAACTCTCAAGAATTTCTTCCAAAGACTAAGCTTTGGAAAGAGTCTATGACCAACCTAGGCACTAGGGCTAAGATCTTTCGGAATCAGTTAGAACAACTGAAGTCCCCCAAATTTGGAAAATGAGACTTATTTAGTCACTTAAAACCAACTATATTTTTTAATTTTAGAACTTCATGTGCATCTTTGTTGGAGTATCCCTCAAATTAATTGATCTCGAGTTCTGTTCCTTTGAAGTTTATTTATTTATTTTATTTTTTTTATAGCAACAAATTAAATAGATAGAGTGGATGTATTCAGTTGGGCTATTACTCTAAAATGTTCAGTTGGAGTATGTCTAGAGGATGTTCTGTAGGCCAGGAAAGGTAAAGCTACCGGAGTGTATGATATGTGGCCGGGAGCGGTCGCTCGCGGGAGGTCCTTAATGAGCCGGTGATTTACACAGGTCTCCTCCGGGAGGCGCTAAATCAATTGTACACTGGCCGCCCCAACACATGTAAATGAGCCGGGGCCGGCTAAATAACGAGTGGACAAATTGAGGGCTGGCTGGGTTATATAGCACCAGCCTTCTTCTTCCCGGGAGATAATCTCTCGGGTTCACACTCGATGGCCCGGTCCGGGGCGGGGTCGTTTGTCTCTCGGGGCCGGCCTGGTGGTCCCCTCCACAACGCACGCCCAGGTCTCGTAAACACGCCACTGACAGCCGCACGCAACCACACCCCCCTCCTAGGAAATCTTGTAGAAACTGGTGTCAAGTGAATCTTCCATTCCCTTCATAATGGAAATACTATTCCCACATATACTCACACGCTTATATACAAACGTTGTATTTGATGATTGCGTCCAGCTATCTCCGACTTTTTCTTTATTATTATTTTTTTTTTTTTACACCTTTACTTTGTAATATGGACAGTCAAAATGGGTAGAAATCGAGAGGTCAAGGGCACTTCGACCCCATTATATTTTTTTTTTCTTCCTACCACAATCGAGCATGGTCAAATTTTTGATGTGTGATTTCTGACGCTTCATCAGTGTTCTATGTCATGCAACCACATTTTTAGCTATTAATTAACCCCTGTCTTTCATGAGTCTATTTTCGAGGAATAGACAGATTTTGCTTTGTTCTGTAGGGCATCAGCCTATATAATTGTGTACTTTATAGGCCATTGAGTAGTGATGGTACAATACATTTTGATTAAACTGGCCTCTATGGTTCAACTCTAAAATTCTCAAAAAGCTCCTCCATGGGAAAAAGAGCATAAAATATTATTCCTATATTTTCTACATAATTAACCATTTAGCGGCTGTAGGGTTCGTTGTATGATCATCCATTGGAATCCGTTTTACGATGACTATTTTTATTTGTATCAGACCGCTTAATGATCACACGAGCCAATCTGATAATTCTATGTATGCAATATGTTCGAGGCCTGCGCAAAATGTGATTTCTCAATGAAAAACGTTTACTATATTTTTAAAATATAAAAACCAAATTTGGTATTTAGGATTTATATTCTTTATATATAGAAAGCAAATATTTCTATTGTTAATTTTTGTTGTTGATAATTGGATGAGCTTAGAGCAAAACGACATTGAAATCTCAGTTATTCTTAATATTATGAAAAAAATTAATAAGAAATAATAAGTAATATGTAATTTCCTACGATTTATATTTCATAAAATTTTTATAAAAAGGCCCAAGTTAAGGAAAATATTTGATAATAACAAATTGAGAGTTTAACTCCTCAACAACCCCTCAATCGACCTAGGGCCAGCATCAGCAACATTAACTTATTACTTGTCATTTTTGGCTTTAAATCAAATTTGCCATTTAAGCTCATTTAGGTACATCTTTATAAGACTTGGGAAATCTGCTTATTTACGCTGCTCCTGTGTGATGGACATTTCTTCATTCTTTTTAATTTAACTATCCTCCCCATTAACCGCGAAAATGTTTGTCTGGGTTCTTTTAGGAGCATTAAGAACCAAATGGATTTTAGCAGCACTTCAAACTCATCACTCTGGAAAACATTTATGCATTTACGCATGCTATCATTCATTCCAATTCATCAGATCACGCAAATTTCATTCCTTTTCATCAAGTAAATCCCAAAATTTCAGTTACATGCATTAAAAAAAATTAAATGTGGATTGATTTATAGAATGATTTACAACGACACTATACAAAACTATGACAGTACAGTTATTTCAAGAGGAATGATTTCTGGGAATCACTCAAATAAGGAGAACTGCGATTGGCAAACCTGGAATATTGAGTATGGTATTTCCTAATTTTTTTATAATTGTTTATTGAATTTATTGAGCAATCCACAATGTGGTTGGATAAGTAATCTCCATTCGAATATCCATAAATAAAAGGGATATTGAACATTCCATTACAAATCCAATACATACAAAGACATTCTGCCAAATGTGTATTGCCCAGAAGATAAGTAGGAAACACGAAGGTTTCTGTAAAGGCGAAGTGGATTGGATACGTGTCTTCTTATGATGAATGTATTGTGGTGCTGCGGCGATGGCATTACACCTCGGCGAGATGCAATGGGGACTTTCGTGTGACATAAAAACTGTAAGATCCCTGTCAGCTGTATTAATTCCATCGGTCGGGAGGCGGTTATGGGTGGTGAGCACGGAGTGGCTGCAGTGCCAGGCTACAACTTGTCACGATTATCCACGACATGCCATTGAGGGAACAACTTAATTTCCCGGGGACCACCCCACCCCCGCAGATGGGAAAGAGGGACGAACTCCTCTCGCTTCGCCTCGTTTCCCACTTCTTCCCGCAGGAGGGCGCTGAGGAGTCAGGATCAATGTTTGCGACTCTATATGTAAACTCCGATGGGGAAGTGGTTCGCCAATGAAGATGTTCTTCTAAACTTGTTTTGATAATATCATGATTAAAAAAACACAATTTTCTTCAAAATTTGCATTTTTTATTTATTGTCTTCTTCAGCATATCTTCATATATCATCAGGGCTGATCATGAAGGGGAGAAGGGAGTTCATGGAGGGGTTCCATGTTGTCAAAATGAAAAAATCTGACAGTTTAAAAACTAAATATAATAAGCAGAATTTCAAATTTAATAATAGGACTAATAAAAATTGTTTCCTAGTTTTCGAATTTTAACTAATATTACTACTAAAATGATAAGATCAATTTAAAGTAAAATTGATAATGTTTGAGACAAATATTGAGATTAGTTAAAGACGAATGCATAAAGTTTATGTGTTCATAAAATAAAAAAAAATGTTTTTACTTAATATGACTAATAGCTTCAAATATCTAAAAATAAATGACAGTCAGGGTATTTAAGATTAGTTGAAGTTAAAAATGAATATTTAAGGTATTCGCAACATAAGGATATAATATAATTTATTAATAAATATGGTGTTAAAACAATGCCTACCCCAAAAGGCTTTCAGTAAGTAAAGTTTTCGCTTTTCCCATTCGTCCCAGCCTGAGTGAAATTACTTTTTCCCTTTATTGTCCTTTTCAGATAAGTCCATCTTCAGTGAAAAACTGGAAATCTGCTTGGCTCATGAATCACCTGCCAGGACAGTTAAACGGTAAACGCACCGGCCCGGAAAGCAGGAGATCCAGGTTCGAGTCCTGGCTGGGACAGTTAGATTTTTAATTTGTTCCCTTGCACTAAAAATTTTTAAAATTTACGTGGGATTAAATACCACAAAAATATATATATTTATAAAATTACAATTTAAAAGTAAATAACGAGAGTCATTTAAACAGCTTGACAATGTCAGCTCCTCCGAGCATAAGACGATATATTCGTCGGCCTCAGAGGTTAGACTCTTGACACTAGTGCGGTGAATTTAATAACTTATTAGACTTGTTCTGGTAGTATAAATGGTAAATGCACCGGCCTGGATATCAGGAGATATAGGTTCGTGTCCTGGCTGGGACAGTTAGATTTTTATACTGTTCCCTTGCACTAAAAATTGTTAAAATTTACGTGGCATTAAATACCACAAAAAAAAATTTTAATCTGTAAATTCAGATAAAACAGGTAGGATGTCTGGAGAGTGTGATTATTGTGAATGAGGGGATAATTGTTAGTTGTCCTCGTACTGGTGGAGGGAAGGCTATGTTTATCGGCCTGAGGAAAGGATGTATCGGCGTACAGCCGACAGGGTCCGGAGGTACCAATGACGACTAATGACGGACGCAGCCCTGTGAAGCGTATGACAATGCCGCCTCCCATGCCAACTAGACACGTTCGTCTAATGAGAGTCTTGTGCTTTAGGTCGTCCTCAGCCAGAGTCACCGACACTCGCTCGTACTTGCTCGCCGGCTTTTAGCGACGTCCTCTCAAGGGAGTCAAGCTATAGCTGACTGGTAACACCAATCTTCACCGATCCTTTGTAGAAAAAGCTAATAACATGGTCAATATGACCCTTTATGTGGATGTCTGATCTATGGCTATAACATACATTACTAACATACATATATATANGAAGATTTTCAGTATGTGACAGATACCGTCGGAAATGAATCTCAGTGGTTATGACAAAGTAACTGAAAGCTTATTTTATTATTGTATTATTTTTTTCTGTAGGGTGATACATCACAGATAATATTTTATATTATATAAAGGGGTCTCTCCTGTTGGAATAGCAACACGATAAATTTTAAAATTGTGAATCTGAAAGACATATTACCGTTTCACCATAATAATTATAAATTTTAATTAAAGGAAAAGCCTTGCATTTCAAAATCCGTCACGTCATACTTTCTTAGCTTACTATTAATATGTGAATTAAAAATGAAGTATGATAATCTTTCAAGAAAATATTTTCTCTATCTCCTAAGATTTGTACTAACTTTAAATCAGAACTTTGAATGGTTTTAAATATATCTGTTATTATTTATATCATTATTCTTCCTATTATGTATTTTCTATACAATTGTAACTTCAAAATAACTGTAGGTTTTTACTATAATATATTTCAGAGGGTTGTTACTTTTATCACATGCTTTTAAAAATGTATACCCTTTAAAATACGAAGATTTTAAAAATTTCAAGATATTTTTAATTTTTTTCAAGAATAATTTCTAAATAAACATATATTCCTGACAAAGGAGCGCTTCACGAATCAGGCTCGCTCAACATTCTGATTTCTTCTTACTAGGAAGCCTCATTAACCATTAGGTCGTTGTATTAACGCCAATGAAAATTAAATAAACATTTAAAATAAGCTCACTTTACCGGAAAAGAGTGTCATGGTACCGGTGAATAAATTTAGTATTTTTTTTTCCATAATAATTTACAAAAGGGTTTTTTTCTGCCTAAATTTCAGAGGCAAGGATATTTTAATAAAACGGTGTGTAATATTTAATTCTAAAAATATTTAATACTTAACTAATTCATTGTTAATATTGGCTTTACTGGACTATCTTATGCAAGACAGTTTAAAATAAAATTACAACAATCACAAAGATTTTTTGTTTTTTTCCTAAAATCAAATTGATATTATTTTAGGTAAACCATCGGTCTTCAAACATTAATTATGAAAAAAACGAATAATTGAGCTTTAATACTATTTTTTCCCTCTCTTTCAACCACTTAGTATCACAGACTGAAGGGCTATCTAATCAACCATTGCTCTGGGATATATTTTATTTCTCCATAAAACAAATTCCCCAGAATATGACATGCACCCACACTTTAGTGCCCCGGATGGATGCACTTGGTTAAGCCGATGCCCCTAGTATGGGGCTTTAATTCTATTGTGCGCCAACTTGATATCACATTTCACTTTATAGGTGTTTCAACTTTCCACCACTCTATCATGGTCCAGCCCATAGGACCAAATGAAATCTCCTAGCCTGGCGTAGGAGGCCATATACACATTCTTTCTCTGCACAGCTTTTCATATTTTTTTTTCATATTTAATAAGCGTATTTATCAATAACCTTAAGGTGTATTTGTAGGTACTCTCTTGAAACATATGAGGCACAATTTAAAACTTGCCTGATTTCAGGTGAGACGTTTTGTCTTCCTAAACTGACCTGTAGAGAAAAAGCCATATCCACCAGCCTCTAGAAGATTCAGCTTGACTTTCCAGAGCTTTGCACCGGGCCAAAGCTCAAAGCATAGTGTCATTAGTCCTTCAGGCTAGACATAGAGCAAATGCCTTCAGTGGGGTAGTGGAGGGCCTGTCGAAAACTACCCCTCTCCCTTTACGCGCTTCGAACTTCTCCAGTTTGGAAAAGAGAAGTATGACTTTGATTTAATACTCCCTATCCCACCTCTCTCAAGATATCTACTTAGGTCAGATGGTACTGGGATTTGCTCCGTGTCCAGCCTGGAGAACTAATGACGCTATGCTTTGAGTGTTGACTCGGAGCAGAGCTCTGGAAAGTCAAGCTGGATCTCCCTCCATTCTCCAGCTTCCCCTCATTATATAAAACAATTATATAAATCTAGAGGGAGGTGGCAGGCTTATTAGTGAGATGATGTACGGCCGCCTCTACACGCCAAGACCACCACCTAACGAGCTCACTTCAACAGCCTCTTCTACATAACAGATTTTTTTTCCTTCCCCTCCACATCAGTTACTTGTTTATTCTCCCTCTGTCAGAGTGAACTATTAGTGTTCGGCTTATTTCATATTGATATTGAATTTTCTTTATGCATAGTATAGTCTTATTTGGAATCTTCAGCTGACGTTATCCCTTTGATTGACTGTACTGCTTCTAATAATCAAACTAAGTTAATCGCGTTTAAAATGTCATATTGATTTTGATGGAATCAATATACATTTACTTTATCTTCATATGGATTAGTGAAATAATACTTCAACGGTAAATAACCTCTTCATATTAACAGTACGATAAGTTATACTTCAATTTCGGCATTCTTTATTTGTTTACTACCTGGCTGCAAAGGTAGCAAATATATATTTGCTGATTTATATATATTCAGAAGCCTTTTTCTTTTGATTAAATAAGAAAATCATGACATGCCGCAAATGCTCTTTATTTGGCTTAAAATTAGACATTTTTAACACCAAAGAAAGGTATGATACGTCCACGTAAACGACTTAAAAACAACTGACTTTTGTAAACAAATGACTAACAAACAAAATAGCGTTTAGAGATAAGCAAATCCTTCAATAGGCTAAGAGCGCATTCTATTGGAATTAAAACGA
>KZ806951.1:285102-297821 GCA_000696205.2 Oncopeltus fasciatus
TATATATATATATATATATATATATATATAGACTTTATAATGTAGTAATAATAAATATCCACTAATATTGAATTTAGGGCACCAAATTAAAGAACATAATGAGCTATTTCCAAATTTGCAACATGTATGAGCTTATTGTAAATAACCCAAGATACGCATATAATAACGTTTCATCGTATGTAAGGCCCCGGATAGTACCTTGCACTATTAATAAATATTGCAAAATGTATGTAACTTTAAATTAGGGTGGAGGATTACTATGTGCTCATTAGGAACCGTTATTTTTGTACCAAAAAATGTTTATAATATGTATTCATAAATACAATGTTAACAAAATAAATAGGGAAAAAATGCTGTTTTTTCGTACAATTTATATCAATATTGTATTTATATACAATTTGTATATATTATTTAAAATTTAAAAAAAATCAAAATAATGATAGAATATATNTCCTAATGAAGGAAATATTTTTAAATGCGTTATTGGAGCCTTATTGGAATGGAATGGTACTTCCTCATGATTGGTAACGATTATAACAGGGATACAAATAATCCAGAAGTTGGTTAGCCCAAGCCTTCCTTTTTTCACCCACTTTTGCCCTTTCAGAGTTGAAATGGAAACATCTCGAGAAGATTTTCAGTATGTGACAGATACCGTCGGAAATGAATCTCAGTGGTTATGACAAAGTAACTGAAAGCTTATTTTATTATTGTATTATTTTTTTCTGTAGGGTGATACATCACAGATAATATTTTATATTATATAAAGGGGTCTCTCCTGTTGGAATAGCAACACGATAAATTTTAAAATTGTGAATCTGAAAGACATATTACCGTTTCACCATAATAATTATAAATTTTAATTAAAGGAAAAGCCTTGCATTTCAAAATCCGTCACGTCATACTTTCTTAGCTTACTATTAATATGTGAATTAAAAATGAAGTATGATAATCTTTCAAGAAAATATTTTCTCTATCTCCTAAGATTTGTACTAACTTTAAATCAGAACTTTGAATGGTTTTAAATATATCTGTTATTATTTATATCATTATTCTTCCTATTATGTATTTTCTATACAATTGTAACTTCAAAATAACTGTAGGTTTTTACTATAATATATTTCAGAGGGTTGTTACTTTTATCACATGCTTTTAAAAATGTATACCCTTTAAAATACGAAGATTTTAAAAATTTCAAGATATTTTTAATTTTTTTCAAGAATAATTTCTAAATAAACCTGTTTCTGACTAATACTATTTATTTTTTTCTGTTATTTCCAAATAAAACGACAAAAGTTTTTAAAAACAGTAGTCGACTAATTTCCAAATATTCTTTAAATATTATCTATAGTTTAATTAAAAAATATTGTTTGCCACTTCATTTGACTTGTTTACCCGCTTATCAGTGGGCTATTTATTTTATTCGTATTCCCAGATATGTCTAAAGTAAGAAACGAACTCCTCTGCAGGAAATCACGATTTGAATTTGCGAATTGTACATTAAAGACTAGTGGGAGGGTGGGAGGTAGTGGGGGGGGGTCGTCTTACCTGGATTTTATTGCGTAATATTGATGTAATCAACCAAGGGTAGGATATAGGAACCGGATGAATTAAGGTTTTCTCGACAGGGCTTGTTTACATATCACTGAGGGCTAAACCATGAACATGAAAATTCAAACATGTCTTGTTTATTTTATTTATGTAAGTGACATTTTATTTATTCTTTTTTAATTGCCACTAAAAATGTGTTTATTTTTATATCCTGATTTAAGTAATTTATTATTACATTGTTAATTGGTGCAAGTTTTACCTTGAAACCCACTAGTCTTATTCTTCATGTATTGACGAATTTGAAACTGATCTATCTTACTTATAATACAAGTAAACGAATCTATCTTACTTCTATTGTATTATAAATAACGAAGCATGAGTCAGCATTTTAACTTTCTCATTGAAAAAAAAAAAAAATACCTAACTTATTTATTGAAAAAAAAAATAACTGACCGCTGACTATCAGAACAGATGAAAAATTATTTTTGGGACAAGGCTACAGATGTACCTGAGGGTCAGTTAACGCCTCCCTCGCTGAGAGTTCCAGATGGCAATAAATAAAACTCCCTGGGAGCGTGGTTGTGTGTGTGTTGCTTTCGGGCGGGCCCGGGGAGAACTGATAAGATAGAACAGGATTAAATCCTTCCTCCCGCCCGCCCCCCCGCGCTACTTTTTATGTTAATTCTATTATGTATAGCCTTTTAAGATAATGACCATCATCCAGGGGATCTCCCCGCCTGCCAGCTATTATTTCACCTCAATAACCAATTTGATTCCCGCCTCCCAAGAGCTGTTCATCACCCACAGTCCCTTGGATATACAATCCTCTGTTTCCTATCACTTACTCACTTACTTAGACCACAAGAAACTTTGAAATACTAAACAATTTGTCCAATCTTCAAACGTTAAATTTAGATATAGCCAATTTTAGTATGTGTACCGCCGACGCGAGTACTCATTATGTATTCAACTCTACCCTTCTTTAATATTCCTTTCGTCCAAAACCTTACCTTCACACTCTTCCTCAGCACGCTCCCATTTCACCCTAATCGAATTGTCATATCCCTGTCGTTGAAATCCAATCCAAAGCGAAGATTGCCTCGCGACTTTTAGGGCCTTGACGCCAAAATTTATTAGGAGTGGAGTCAATGGGCGGTCATTTTATATATGCTTATTATACTATGCCATAAAATTACAATACATTTTATTAACTATCTTATTAGACACATTAGAATGTAAAAAAATAAATATTTTTTATAAAAAATATTTTAGAAAACAGCTACTTATATCTTGTTTACCAAGATATGATCATGACCCCGTCTCCAAGATGTACAATCTTGTTTTCAAGGAAGAACTGCATAAACCATTATTTGAAAATTATGGTTCGAAATGGGGTTTGACGTGCTTCTTCAACTTAAAATAAAGGGTTACTTGTAAATTAATTAAAATCATAGATTAATGCAAGGCGAGGTTTCCTTTTGAGTCTAGATCAATAGGGTTTTTCTTTATTTAGGGGATATGGAATATAATTATATTTCTAACGTCACTATGATTTCATGGATTACTGCATATTTCTTACCTTTTGTTCTAAGAGGATAAATAATACAATGCTTAAAACATGAAGTCAAATATCTCTATTAATCAATGATTAAATCTTTTTTATGAAAGTAATCACATGATTAAATGCCAATGAGTAAATTGGCAAATTTAGATTAGAAATTTTTCTTCAGGAATGTCAACCTGCATTTGATATTTCAGGGTGTGTGATTTCTGTGTGTACTCAGGAGTTGAAAGCTATTGTATGACTGGTTAACCACTTCCAACAAATATTTGCAGACCAAATAGGCAAAGGAGCTTTATAATTCAGGATATTTTAGCTGGAGTTTTAATCGTTTCAGTAGTCCAAGGCTATGATCCCATGATCCTATAGTTCGCTATGATCCGGAGACTTGGAGACGACTGCTAAGAGTTGACCTTGGTATCTCTTATCATGCCACCATGATTGCACAAGTGGCAGTCACTGAGATTCAACTCCTCGTCTCTATAGTTACTCTCAGGCTGATAGTAAATCTCTGAAGATCTAGTTTTTCATCAGTAGCTAAAGAGTTCCGGGAGTATATATATATATATTTTTTTTTCCTTTCTCTAAAATAAAAATAATTTACTTTTATAACTATAAGGGTCCTTTGCAAGTGTTAAATTAAATTAAATTAAATTTTAGACGTCGGCCTTGCTTAATGAACTCATAAAGGAGCGATATTGGGGAGATGGATGTTAAGAATAAGTTGATAAACTGGAACCACCTTAACCACGGCTCAAAACGGTCATATTGAAGGTTAAAATATATAAATGAATAAATATTTCATCCATTAAATAATACATTAAAATTTTCATTTTTTTCTTTTAAAAAATTCGGCTATTAAAATTATATAAAATACAAAATTTAACTCTTTGATTTATTAAGCTAGATTTTAATCCTCAAGGCTATTTCAATCCGAACATAATTAAAATATTTTTTAATATGCGTATCACAATTCCACCTTACTGGAATTTTCAAAGGGTAAATAAAAGTGACAATTTATTTTTTATTGACCCTTCATACGCATAAAAAATCTGCCTTAAATAAACTCTTATTTGATGCTATTTTTGGGACAGTTATGGCATCAAATGAACTTCGTTTAAACAATACAAGGCACTTCGCATTTCACCATAAAATTTATGTGTAGCTTTATATTGTATTTTCATCTATCCTAACATTTCCCAACAAATTTAGATCATTTGATGAGTCTTGCATTAAACTAAAAATCAGTTTATTTTTTTGAGTCACTGTAATTTTCACTAAAAAATAAATAAATTACTTTCAACTTTCCCTGATTTAAATTCGTCAGAAATAATACAATTAAAAGCATACTACACTTACTAAAAATGTTGGTACTTAATCTAATAAATATCGTAAAATATTTACGATCCTTTTAACAAGAAATAAAAATACGGTTCGGTCAGACTTGTTTGTGTTTGTTAATATGTATACGTATTTTTTCGGTACGGTCTGAATATATTTTGTATGTGTGTATATATATATATATATATATATATATAGAGAGAGAGAGAGAGAGAGAGAGAGAGAGAGAGAGAGAGAGAGAGAGGGAGAAATTATTTGTCTGAATTGGGCTGCCAACTTTTTTATTAAACTACAGATATATAATAATTAAGAACAGGTGGGAGAAAGAGTATAGTGAACACACACAAAACAAATTACAATGAGTAAATTGTCGGCGAGATTTCTCGTCCTTCGTCAGTGAGAAATGAAGAAAGTCTCAGTCTTTATAGATAATTTTATTTTTTTTCTCTTGAGATCGTGGAGGTTGGGACTATCAATTATTTTTTATAAACTTTGATTTCTCTAATAAAGCGTGCCTAGGGCACGACTCGAACCCGCAGCGCTAGGCTTGTGAGACCCATACATGGATATGGAATGCCATCTATCATCGAAAGTGTATTCCTAAAGCCACTCTTTTTCAGTTGTGAAAAACGTGATTTTTTTAGAATTTCTTCAAAGGATGACACTGGGTTTTTCAATTTCAATCTTCAAACTCATTATTTCTATTAAACCTAGACCTGAATATTTTCTATTACTCATTTTGAAGAAGATACTCTTTCTCTTATTTCTTCTTGTTCTATCGAAAATTTCTATTTCACATTTTCTATTGGTATAATCCGGTTACTTAATATCTGTTCTTGGTTAGTGCTTTATTGCACAGAAGATTTCCAGAAATTTCGTTAATATAGCACACTTCTTATCCTGAATGGTTTTTTTTACTTTGGATTAACAAATTGAGTCAAGTAAACTTTAATCCATCCATACTTAAAGAATAATTATGCTAGTCCGTAATGTAGTCCTCGTCGGTTTGGGAGTCACACGGTACAGCGGCGAATCTTCGCGTTCGTCGGCGGTCCTTGACGGATCATGTTTCAAGCCGAGTTCTGAGCAGGGGGTCTCGAATTTCCCAATAAGGTCAGCCATCCTCCTTTCACCGGGGAACACTCGGCTCCTCTCCGGTCCTCTCACGTGCAGATATTGTTCTTCTGGCCTGGATGAAGAGGGCTGTTTGTGCGTCTGTCTTCTTCCTCCTATCCGAGGATGGGGCAGCGGGAGGAACAGGTGTAGGACAGCGGTGGGCGAGCCGCCCCCTCCAGCTCAGACAAAAGGACGCGGTGACTGGTAGGGGTGGGAGGGGAGGTTTCTCGGGGTAATAGGATACTGAGGAAGTGAGCCCGACTTGGCAGGTTCTCTTCTTACATCCCCGTGGTCCTCCTACCGTCCCGCGGCTCGGCGGACCGCGACCGCACCCCCACCCCATCCGCCTCAGGGCTACACAACCAGACCAGTCAAAAGAAAACGAAAAAGAAGAAAAAAAAACCTTCCTAGAACATAGAGCTGAATGAATCTAGCCAAATTAACAATGAACCTGTGTGAGTTTTTGCTTCCAAACTCAGAATATATCCAGGTAAATCCTCGCCAAGAAATGTTTATCTCCAAAGTAACTATCTCCAAGACTAACTTAAAATGGAATTGTACGTATTCAGCACTATAGGATTTAGTAATTCATTCTAATCAAAATTGACCTTATCCTATTGGACCAGCATGTCAACCTTCAGCCTTTATCTAGATACCATTTCATAATTAGCACTTTATATGATATTCGACATTTACAATATTCAATACTACTTCAGTATCTATTTTTTAAATTTCATTCGATACTCTCAATACAGAAAATAATTGTAGAATTGTAAAATCAGAATCTAGAATCAGAACCTGCTAAATCTTAAGGAACCTATTTTCTGTACAAGATGACTCGTGGTGTTATTGACAAGAGTTTATTTCACATTTCACTGCTAGCCTACAGCTTTTGCATATCTCCTTGCTTCAACTTAGCCAATTCCTCAAAATAACATTACTGAAGAAGGCAAGAAATTCTGAGATTCTATTATGATAGAATGAGATGATTCCAAAAGAATGAAATATCTTAAAATGCGCGCGGCGCATGTGTGTATTTGTGATAGCTCAATTGTTATTTATGTATTGTTGATTTTATTATTTATTTTATCTATTATAGTTACATCTATTTTTTTTTAACCCAAATTTCTAAAGTTTTTTTCTGTTCTTTTTATGAAAATTAAAATTTGGTATGCCTATACAGGATATTATTGAAATAAACAAATGGTGTTATTCGCCGTCAAGCACTAAAATTTGGCATATTCAATAGCTCACACAAGTTGTGCCACATACCGTCTTGAGAGCTGTCACCTTACCCCAAGGCTCAGAGCTTGAACTGGAGCCAGATTAGAGCCAATAATCAAAAAGGATTATAATCGCGGCTACGGTATCGATGAGGGACTAGTGGGGTAGATGGGGTTGTGGATGGTGTAGAATCGTCAAGGGAACTCGACCTCAAAGATAGGGACATTTAGTAAGAATGACTTATGAGAATGAGGAAGAGGAACGAGGACTAGATCGTCAGGAATATCTTCGATGAGCATGTATAAATGGACTATGATTTGGAAAACGAAATATTTTCCTCAGTCCATTCGGGACATTCTAAATGGAGATCAGCAGAGAGAATATATATCAATGCTGCTCCATGTTTCAGATGGTATTAACTGTTGAGATAAATTGTTCATTACATTTATTAATTGTTATCTTAATCGTTCATTGAAAGATTTATACTTGTTACTGGCAACACATGTTTGTAACCTATATATATATAGTGTTTTTACCTCCATATTAACCACGTTCTGCTACAATCTATCTTTATTATTACAGTGAAGTTTTTCCTCGACTCTGCCGTTTTATTTAGTTAATTAATCCATTTACCTCAATATTAACCTCTCGTTGACTATGGTGCCAATGATAATCATGGTGATGACTAATAACAGATTTTTGTAAGAAGTTATATTTTAAAGCAACTTTATAATGGCAAAATATTAGGTATGACACTTCCAAAGACAACTGTCACCAAAACTCTTACAAAATAATACTTTTTCAATCATATTTACTCATCTATATCAATGTTCAATTTAACAAAGTTATTTATAAAATGAAATCACTTTTAGATCTATACGTAGAACAGTCCCAAATCATTAGCAAGAAAAGTGAAAATCTGCGATCGGACATGGAAATTTATATGCCGTTTAATTTTAAAGATGATTTATTGAGATAAAACTTAATAAGTTTATAATATTTACCAATACTCCAAGACACGGTTGAACCCGGGAGAAGTATTAGTAAATATGTCTGAGGACCGTGGAAGCCTAGGTGAACAAGTTTATAATAGTTAAAATATAAGTCAATAAGTTTTAGGAACACTTCACTGAAAAAAAATAAAAAAGCATATTAAAAGTAATATCCTATATTACATCGGTCACACATGACATCCTATATGTAATGTAGGATATATCATATGTATACATACGAGTATTTTTAAAAGATATGGACCAATATTTGTAATAAAATAATTTCCCAAAATAAATTCGGTGTTAAATTTCAATTTTACGACCAAATGCAGGCTATTTTTGGGAAATGATAATTGAAAAAGAAGATAATTTTATTTCAGTTATTTTTAGGCACTTTACTTTCTTTGCACACGCTATCATTCAACAGGCTAAAATGTTTATAATGAAATAGTTTTGATACAGTACTTATTTTCACATTAGGAATAAAATTAGTCTTTATAAACATAGTCTTTTCTGCTAATTAATGTATTTACATAAGAAATTTCATTTCCAAACTTAGGAGACAGACTAGATGTCGGGTCACAACGTCAGAATATTCACTGCTTTCAACTCTTGAGTTTCATCTCGATATTTCTAAAAGTGTTGAGAATAGAGATTGGGGAAAGAGAATAACAGTATGCATATTGAAATTTGTGTTGTCTGTGTTTTCCGAATTAAATAAGTATGATTAACAGTGTAGGAAATTTCTTGCTAAAACTTTGCTCCGTTAACAACCGGCAAGAAAAAACATTAGCTGCATATAAGAATATGTTTACCGAATTTCTAAGCAGTAAAGTGGACGTGGATTAAAGTAAAGATAACATTACTAAAATAATGTCTCCTATTTCCCAATGTTTCAAAGAGTGCATTTTTACTCTGTTTATCATCTAAAAATAAAATAAAGTAGTTATGCATCTCATCAAATCTGGAAAAGAAAAATTCAAAGAACTTTGCATAAGTTAAATTTTTGGAAGTGTCATGAAGTTTATTCACAGAATGAATCGATTCCAAAAACCTAATCAAGGAGCAAATGAGTTCTTGTATATAAATATGTATTTTTTTTACATTAAAAAACCAGCAGCGTTTTCTAAAATCTTCATAGAAAAAAGCCATTTGTACAGTTCATTTGTCCTCTTTACATTTCGGCTTCACACTCGTTTTACATTTGCTTTTCGCTGAAGTTCGCGAATTCTGAAAGAAGCATTAAATAAACAATAAAAACCAATGGGTTCCACATTAATTTATCCTTACGAAGTTCCATAACATAGGATATTCTTAAGTTATGTTCCAAAACATGCTTTCTGTTGAAAATTTATGTGCACTAAATTCATTTTAAGTGATCTGCTTATAGATCATGTAAAATACATTTAATACTACTAATATATTGTATTATATAATTGAAAAACCAATATACCACAGATCACTTAACTTTTAAATATAGCTCCACTATTTTAAATTAATAAAAAATTACATTTTTATATTACATGATGAAGCATGTCAGACTCCACTTGGAGAAATAATTTTTTATCCATGTTTTATCCTACTTCCATTTCACACCTCGTCCAAATTAAGATTAAATTTCAATAAATTTTTTTAAAAATAATATAATGACTAAATGTTGGTTTTGGCTGTTGGCTGGGGGAAAGTGCAAGAGGGGTTGTGGGGGAGGGTGCGGTCTCACCTGGCCTAACAGAGATCGATGCGGTTGCCCTAACAACAACGAGCCAACCAGAAACAGCTCCCCCAGACGGCCGTAATTAAAGGGGTGGCCAATCGCAGAGGTACACCCCGAGCCGCCGGACCCCGCTTTCATATCCACTCGCCGCGCTGAGCGAATCCGACCTTTGGAGGAACGTCATTATCGTCTCAAGGATCTAGCGAGACCTCCGCCTCCCGCATGCAATACAATCTACCCATGGTACAGAAACATCATAAATAAAGAATATCGTTATCATTTATGATAAATTCGCTATCAAGTATTCGAATTGATTAAATGTAGACTTCTGGGACCTCCGAAAGGCAAGCAGCATAAACTAATAGAAGAAATTTGGTCAAATTATTATTCCTACTTGAAGTTTTATTTTCCCCGCTAGAAATACGACTATGAACTACCAATATTCCAAAACTACCCCTTTGTTCTTCAACCCATCACCAACAACCCTATGTACATGTCCAACCTAATTCTGTATAATAACCCAAAAATCAATTTGCATTTCATTTATTCAGTCCTGGCATCGAAGTTTCCATTCTAGACTCCTTGTCATCCAAATCCCTTAGTCGCTCCCCTCTCCCTGCCCTTACTCCTTATATCTTTCAGCAGAAGTGGGACCCTTCTTTGGGCTAAAAAAATAAAAATAATAAGCCCTGTTTCGCAGGAAACGTGTATCTAGAATCATAAATTAACAATAAGGACTTTGGTTTTGTCTCCCATCTCATAATTCAAATGTATTTATATATATGGATTATATGTATCACAACTTGTAAGTTTTATGTATGTGTACTTGATTTTAAGATATTAATATAATAATCAAATATATTAAAAAACTAAAAGATAAATAAAAAAAATCCTTTAAACTGAAAGATCTACAACATTTATTAAAAAATTTAGGTAAACTTAAAAAGATTACCTACTCAAAATGTAAGAAATATGGAAATCGTCTAATAAACTACTCAGAAAATGTAAGAAAACCGAATAGAGATAGAATGGAGTAATATAAATGCAATTTAAAATATTAAAAATGTGTGTTTATAATAATTAATAAATAGTAAGAAATGTTTGTTGTGTTTAAAATTTTAAAAATTAAGAACAATTAATGCGAGGGAATAGANGCATTCAAAGGGAATGTATTCCTCATCAAATATGTATAGTTGCTATTACTTTCTTTCACACATTGCTTAATCTGTACATAGGAACCTATATAAGGTCTCTTACTAATCAAAAAAGAACATATGGTATATTGACCACGAACAGGTCCTCTCGCAATCCCTGTAGATGACGTCTTTATGTGTTTGTTAGAAAATTCTGAAATGAACAGTGGTAAGCTTTCACCGAGCATCTCCTACCTATCTGACATTATTCCAAATCGGAATGAAAAACCTATGTCTCAGGTGATATTTTTTGACCATTCACAAAAAAAAAAGTGAAATTTAAATATATTATTCTAAGATGATTTTAGTTGGGGTTCGGTCGAGGTAGATCCAAAAAAACACAAATTAAAAAAATGTATTTTTATAATGAAGGATTATCTGCCAAATATATTATTGTTACGTATTTTTACTTCTTTAACCACCTTTCATTGAGGAGGAATTATTGTTTTGTATTTCTCCCAAATATTAATATTTACAATTTAAATACCCTTCCTACCTAGAAGATCTTCATTTACATCCTCTGTCCACTCCAGTATCGCCCGTTCTCAAGCCTCACTCCCATAACGTTTTCCCGAAGAATGCAGTATATGGTAGATCCTACATACCTCAGCAATAATCTTGCTATCATTATTCGTCAAGCAAACTTTCTTCACACTTTGAAATCGATTCTCTGTCGTTCTCGTCGTTCTCTTAGTCCCAGTAAGATGTTCTTACATTAACAATCGTTCCTTCTATCTGTCTATTTTATATTAATTCGTAAATAAGTTGCAAATGTATTTTATTTAACTTATTTAAGTTGCAAATGTATTTTATTTAACTTATTTAAGTTGCAAATGTATTGTAAATAAGTTAAGGTCAAAATTGTTGTTGTTTGATAAACCTAGATGTGCTAGGGGAGCATTCTCCTTGAAGGCAACCTTCTCATCTAATGAATTAAGTTTTATTTCACTTATTTAAATATTGATGATTTTTATCTGTGTGGTGAAGAAAAAATTGGAAAAGAATTTAATTTTTCACATAATTGAAACCAAATGACGACTGAATGAGAATATTTGACAAAAATCATGCCAATTTAACTTATAAACAAATAGTAAACGTTGATAAACATTTAATAACTTCAAGTTAGAATTTAGCGAAAATGCCCTTGCAAAAATCAAGAAATACTTAGTAGCGGCTTAAATGAAAAAAAATTAATAATTTTTTTATAATGCCAACAAACCAAAAACATTTGAGATATTAAAAATGTATTAGTAACTTTCATAATTATTGTGTAAATATGAATAGTGCAAATGAAACATATTACTTGATAAAAAAAACTTTTTATTTTATTTCAGTATATAATTACTGACCATTGTGGTTCTGATATATCCTTGGGATAATTGGGAACAACAGCTTCATTTGAGGTAGGCTGTGGTGAAATCGATCCTCTATTAAGCAACTTGATATTATCCATGGAATTGTAGCTTAATTGTTAATTTAATTACCCATATGAGTGTTAATTATGATAACTTACAAGCAAACAGCAGATCGAAATTATAGCACGAAATGATATTTGATTATGACAGACAATTACAGTTTCGTGGTACTTGCGAAGTAAACAGTCCTCTATAAGGTACAAAATATTTTAATATTTTGAGTGATCAAAAAAAAAAAAAAAATACTAATAATAATAAAATAAGGAAAATGCGCAAGAATTTTCAATGGCATTTTAATTTTTATAGCCACTCGTTCTTCTTGTTGCATGATTGGGATAAATACAATTCTAATTAGTGTAAAATTTAACACAGATGGCTATCCCATGTTTTCGAACTTGCTTTCTAATATTAAGTTTGGTCGTATATTATATATAATCGTTGACAATACCTTAGCCCCGTCATGTACAATCAAGTTTTTCCTTCAAGCCTCAACTCGGCGACATTTTTTCTACATGTCGGATCACATAGGTGCTCCCAAAGTTCGTACATTTGAACTACACATTTGGCTAGCAGTTATCTACATCTTTTTTTTTTTTTTTTTTTTTTTTAGTA
>KZ806951.1:326144-342409 GCA_000696205.2 Oncopeltus fasciatus
CATTTCACAGTTCTATAAAACTATGCTTATTTTTTTTTCTGACTACGCGAGGCCATTAAAGCCTAAAAATTAAGAGATAAAAATAATTATTTTATTATGAAACAAAACAATATTTATACATAAAAATCAATACACTTTTCACTTTATTTTACAACCAATTTTAAGCGATTTGTGGCTTCTTTTTCGAATGAAGGGTTAGAATTTGAGCCATTTTATCGAAACCCTTCTGATATTGAAACTACATTACACCAAAACTCAGCCTTGAATCAAAATATTCTCGTAGAAAATAATTTTATAATTCAGCAATATAATTTTTTTTTAAAACCCAAATTGCGATAGAACAATTTTAGTGGGGATAGACCTAATATTAATTTGTTGGGATTATTCAGTCTTTTATTCATAAATCCATCAAAATATTATTTTATCCTCTTTTAACGATATGCGAACAATTAAATGATACTATTTTTTATTAAAGAGCGTGAAAGAACAAATAAAATAATAAAACGTTATTTCAGATAAATTACATATTCATTGATAAAGTGATTGATTCATTGATTAATTCATTGATTACAGTTTTCATTGATACCTAAAGTGACAATTACCCGAACAGATCCCGTGAAAAAAAAATTTCGAACTGTTTTTCGAAAAAAATGTAATTGTTATACTCAATTTGACGCCACAGAAAAACATATCGAAAAATTGATTTATGGGACCTATATTAATTAATATGTGAAAATTATGAAATAATGAACTAGCATAGAATGCTGTAATACAATTTTGATAGTCCTTCCCTCAATCACATTAAAATAATAAAGAGATAAATGAAATAAAAAGAACTCTGTCGCCATTAATTTACATTAATCGTCGCCCCATAGCACTTATGATTTCGGAAGAAACAACTGCATTCTTCTTGGATTTTTGTTTCCCAAGTTATCTGTTTTATCCTCTAGCCATTTTAGGGATCGGCGCAGAAGTGTACTAAAATAAAATTATCCGTATTGCCCGTGCTGCGTTATAATGACGACCTGGAAAAGGGTCGTATATCTCAATTTCTCTTGTATTTTAAATAAATTAGTTGTTTTGGAGATAATTAAAAAGTCAACTTTAGCAATAATACGCCTTCGCCATTCTTTAACCAGCAACCCCTCAATAAAGGGATAATTCGAGCACTTGAGGGGAAGCCGGGGGCGAGATAAGACTAATTCCATATATCTATAATCCAACAGTGAGGTCAGATATGATCTGTGTTTGGTGGCGAGGCTCACTCCATTGAGGCGACCCCAGGGACAAGACGTCAGCAGGCAGCCCCTCAACAGGCGCTAACTTACTCTGACACAAATCGCATTGTAGTCGCGGGGAGAATCGGATTACATTTGAAGTACGTTCCCTCTAATTAGCATTCGGCGAGCCCCACCCCGCCGCCAGAAGAATGAAAACAGAGCGCATTCAACTTGTTCGGATTAGGTCTAATCGAGCCGACACTTGAATTTTAAACACGCCCCGATGTCCGGGGAGATGGGGGAGAGGATGCCGGTAGCCATGAACAGATGTCATTCATTGTATTTGCCTGTCGGCTTAGCCTTACATTCAGGCTACCTATATTTTACACGAGCTCTTTAAAAGATCTTTACTCTACGAGTAATGTGTATATAATATGTATCTAAATATAGCTGGGCATCATAGAGGACCAGTAGGTTTGTACAAATGACCCAAGGATTAAACCTGTACAGAACCATGCGCAGTAAAGCTGTACCGTCCCAACGAACCACGAACTAGTTCCAAACCTGTTTGAATTCCATCAAAATAGTATTTTTAGGTTTTTAGCTAATTACTGATGTTGAAAAATAATTACATAGAATCCATGTTATTATTTATTACATATATCCATGTAATATATTTATTACATATAAAAAAAACCGTAGTATTTTAAGTATTGTAATCGTTGGATGAGTAGTACCTTTAAAAAGCTTGTTTTAAAACTTTGTATTGTTTTTATTTAATAAAAGTAAACCTTGAATCTCTGGAAAGTCAGGAATTGCGTATGTAAACAACTTATGAATTAATACAAAACCTGTTCTGGTCACATCGATAAAGATTGTGGCTAATCTTTCTAGGCAAGCTTGCTTTGACTATTGAAGGACTACACAATTACAATACTTATATCAATAGAATATAAGTATAGAAGAGCATGAAATGTTTTCGGTGTTGTGAAGGTTGGCACTTATTACGTCAACGATATTAGGGGGTTTCCCTTGAGGAAATCCTGCTATTCACATTAATATCTCTTAAATAATTTTTAAAGATTTGTATCGACCCCACTTAGGGGTTTTAGAAATAAAGAGACCAAGCTCGGCATTTTGGCTTATCTTTAGAAACTGGTAGCTGAGTATGTTATTGGTTAAAATCGGACGAAAGAGAGACTGGTAGGGGGTTAAAGAAAGACCAAATTGAAAAATCGTCAATATTTTCGTTATAGTTAAAGTTGGAAAAAGAAAAAAAATTTTCTAACATTTATATTCTATAATATTTTTACAAAAAGTTCATATTAAGAAAAATATTGTAGAATGTAAGTTCAATGGTTGGGAGGGCGGAAAATGTATAAATTTATTTTTGGCTAAAAACGTATTAAAAGGTTTTTTATTTTTATAATTGTATTATTTTTTTTGTAACTAATATAATTAAAACGTATATACTAAATACTAGCTGTAAAATTTAAATTTTCTAAAATTCATATAACGTTTTTTTACGAAAAACACTTTTTAAGCTAGATATCTATGAGTGTAACTACGAAGGTGAGCGCTCTTCCATTCTCCTTTCCCGATCATTCTAGAGATAACCCTATTGATCCTAAAATCCTAAAAAGTGAACTTTTACGCTCTTCCCGGCTCTTAAGATCAAATAAGTCATACCGCTTATTTTTTTCCCACTTCTATGAAACACGGGAAATCTACTAAGTTAACGCAGCTAATGTGTGATTGACTTTTAAATAGAAATTATCAGATTTATTGATTATTGTAAAATCAATCTATTTGTTCACGTTAAGAATTGAATGATCTCTTGACTTCACAGCTGTCTGACGACTTGGGCTCACCTGGAATCAAACATTAAACAAAAGCTTTAGATTGGAAAAAAAGCAACGCGCCCTTGTCCATACACTTATGGCTACCAGGCTTCCGGTAAAACGGAGAGCAAGTTAATTCTGGCACTTATCAGGTCATTTTAAGACCAAATGCATTAAATTCATTTAAAATTAACAACAGTTATCGCTTCTATATAATTGCTGGCTGGTTGAGGTTCTCAATCGAAGGTGAATGAAAAAAATAATAAATGGTCACAAACCTCCACAGTTCAGTGTGAGCTGAACATACAGGTTTGTGACCATTTTTCATTCATTTCACCCACCTTTAAAAAACAGTTATCTTTGAAAATGGGAAAATAAGAACCAGTATCAGGGATAATTTATTTTTCAACATGGAATAAATTCAACAAACAAATGCGAAAAGAAAATTAGAATCAGATAAATATAAAGGTTATTTTTTAAAAATGACAGGTCCTCTGTAGTGACATCTCGCTAAAAACGGCCTATTCGTATATTTTTAACAGAATTGTAGAAACTAATGACACCCTATTTATTTACTACTACCCTATGTTTTGTTTTCTCATGTTGTCATATTTTAAGGCATTTCCCAACATCCATAGCAATATAATAGTTACTGGAATACGAAACTCTTATGTGGAAATCTTTTGGCAAAAAGGAGATTGTCTTTATACAGTAGACTGAAGGTAATTTTACACAAAAGATAGGTCATTAAATAATTCAAAAGTGCGCCACATACCCAGAACATCCTTACAGAACAGGAATTTCTTATATCGGTTACATACGACCTACTATCACTATGGTATGAAATATATCAGTCAGTTTTGACTTTAAGTTGATATTCAATTGATAATTTAATTTAAATAGTCTAAATATATACATAAAAACTTGATTGGTTAAATTTTAAATATATTTAACTATCTGTCAAAATTTTAACAGGTTCCTATATTCCAGAGAGCTACGCCTGGATTTTTATTTTATTTATTTATTTATTTTTGTTTTTGTAAAACGATTTCAAATTCATCGAATAAAGAATTCTTACCTACAGTTATTATCAAAATTTCCTGAAGCCCTCGGGGTGGTGCTGCTGCCGGTTCCGGTATTCGATGGGGTCGCCCCTCTTTGGGTCCTTCTCCCCCCTCCTTCCACATCCAAATGGCCACTTCTACTAAAGCATATAGGCAATAATGACCCTAGAGGTTGACTTGCCAAAAAAAAAAAAAAAAAAAAAAAAAAAAAAAAAAAAAAAAAAAAAAAAAAAAAAAAAAAAAAAAAAAAAAAANATTTTTATAATAACTGTAGAGCATATTTTACTAAATAATTTATTTCAAAAAGCAGATTTAGTAAACCTAATTATAATAGATCTAAAAAATAAATGTATCTTTATTATTTTAATTTATAGTATTACAATACTATACTGCGTGTAAGCGAAAAACCTGCCTCAGTTTCTGTCACTTTTTTGAAAAATCCTGTAATACCTCTCTCATTTTCCCTGATAATAGTGATAAGAAAATTATGATTTTTGTATTTGAATTTTTTAACTCTCTGGCGGAGGTAATTAAGCGTGTCTTCATCTATTAATACATTCTGAAAAACATTAAACTATTCTTGAGATTACCGAGTATCCACACTTTAAATAATCAGGTAGTTTATTTTTTTAAATAATGTAAGTTTTTTCTCCATGTTCCTCCGTTTTACGGGGGATATAAATTTAAAGTAGAACACAAGAGGCTTTAATAAATCCGAAAGGGACCTACTTGATTCTCAATATTACAAATTCTTTAACCTTCTTCAGTCCTATAACACAAAACATAAATTAAAAAATAAAACAGATAATTAAATCAACTCAGTTATTTACATTATTTATACTCACATGAGATGTAAAATGAATCCTTGTAGCATATCCTACAGGATGTTTGCCATTTTATATCACATGTGGGTATAAATAATGTAAATGAGTGAATTGATTTAGATATACTGTTTTGATTGTTTATAAACATGTTTCCGGTTAAAGAACTGAAGTCAAATTGAAGAATCTTCAAATGCAAGATGAATTTTCTTCGGGAAAATGTTCCTCGTTGAAAGTAAGTTTTTGGGTTTATGTGGGTGTCAACTGATGAGAGAAAAATCTCTGCTAAACGTTGTCAAACACCAGTTAAGTTAGGATGGTATTTATGTTGAGAACACTAAGGAACTAGCAATAAAAAAATGTTTTTTTGTTTTGTTTTGTTTTTTTATACATGTGGGTTGTCGGGGATTTCGTAATAGATGATGCCACCATGATGTCCGAAGTTTGAAGACGGTGAAAGGGTTCAGGGCATAGTGTAAATGATATAAAAACTAAATACAATTATGAGTTCAATAACTACATTTTAAGTAATTTGTTGTCTTTAAATAGAGATTTTCATAAATTGCATAATAGAAAATAGTTGAGCATGCAAGAAGGTAATATTACTCAAATCATTATTCGACTTTAGTCAATGAACTTGAAAAAATTATTTTAAATTGGTCACAAAAAAGAAATATGTGTTTGTGAAACATCTTGGCGAAAGTTTTCGATTTTAGAAGAAAAAAAAAAGTGATTAGAAAATAGCAAAGGAATTTAAATTTACTTTTACCCTCCCCCCTCCCATCGCCGACTACGTTTAGGTAGAGGTATTTTTTCTGTGACAAAGGGAAGATATATTGATAATGAACTTGATGGGTCTAGGTTCTCACTAATTAGTCATACGATAACGGGAGGGCGATGATGGGAAAGGGGTGCTGAAAGAGGAAGTTGTTTTGGGGGTTTCTGCCGGGCTGTGTGCACAGGTGATGGGGTGGGGTTGGCTTCCCTTTGGGGGGACAATAGGGGTTCGGATGGGGGGTGGGGAGCCAAGAGGAGCGTCCTCCATTTTATACAGTCACTACTACGCTCTCTCTCACACACATTCCCTCTGTCCCTCCCGTCTTTTTTCTTTCCCTCTCTAGCTCTGCCTGTATGAAAAAGTTTAATAATAGGGCATTTGTTATGTGTAAGAGCTGTATTCGTTTTCTGTATTCACAAGAAAGTAATAAATATTGCTTTAAATGTTTTTGTATTTAGCCAAAGTTGAGTGGAAGAAGGACCAATAGTTGATTTTAGTTAGGGTTCGGTCGAGGTAGATCCAAAAAAATACTAGTTTAAAAAATGTATTTTTTTAAAATGAGTAGTCATGGAAATGTGAACTTAGGGACAGGACGTCCTCTCTCGTCTTCATGATAGCCCTGAAGATGGCTTACAATGTAAGCCGAAACGTTGGCAGATAATCTTTTTAAAAAATACATGTTTTTAATTTGTATTTTTTTTGGATTTACCTTGACCGAACCTCAACTAAAATCATCTAATAATAATATCTACGGTCAAAAAACTCTCCTTTTGAAGGACCAATAGGCTTAAATCTGCAAAGTTTTATTAAACAAATCAATCGATTTCTCATTCTCTCCCTTACCCATCCTCTCCCACATTATCTCTCTCTCTGCCCCCCCCCCCCCTTCCCTCTCTCCATTGGTTGATTTCCTTTCTTTTTTTATCCTTTTACACCTTCAAACATAAAGTGACCTTTATATTAGTCATTATTGCTTCAGAAACACATACTCCAAGTTGGAAATCACGCAGTGCTGAGGGGATATGCACGTCTCTCAGGGTCTTCGATAGGTGCTAACTGATTGGGATATACAGCTTGCGTTTCAAAATCTTTCCTAAGAGCTAGAATGCTATCATTCGGTGCGAACTGGAGCACCCACTACGACAAAGGGGCAGCTTCTAAGTGTCCTCTATGCAATTTTTTTAAATATTTTTAGAAAGCTTTTTTAATCTGCACATTTCGTAATTAATGAACTTTAAAGAGAGCAAAGTTTCGTCTAAACTTATTAAATTCATTTTTATAATTTATTTTAAGGAACATAGATTTAAGAAATATATTTTTATAGATTCATAGAATCTGCGAACATTTTCTAAAGTAGTAATCGGCAATGAACACCTTCAGGGGATAATTTCATACCTACAAAATGATTATCTGCAATCCTTGTTTTCTTTTACTTAAGATAATTCAAAATGTTTAAAGTTAATATTGTTAAGTATTAAATAATACATTATTCATTAATATTAATTATTATGTGTTACTAATTAATACATATAAACTAAATATATTATTCCTATAATCTTGAGTTTGAGACATAAAGTTAACAAACCGAATCCCCCTATTAAAAAAAAAATGGTTTTCTTCATTTCCGCTAATTGGGAGTTCAAAGTCGATGTCACTTTTTTTTTTAAACCTTAATTCTTTGTTTTCCATTTTAGTAATATATTTCAGAACTAAGAATATTTGTGAATGATTGAAGAGAATATCCGAGAAACATCGTTGGTGATTCAGTCGACAACTACTTTTGTACCAATTATGTCACTTATACCAATAATACTAGTTACTTGTGAAAACACAAATCCACAAAAAGGGAATGAAAATGTCCAAATTTTATTACTAAGAGCATATATTTTACTTAAAAGGTGTGTTCAGGCTATTGCAACAAACCCTAAATCATATATTTACCTTAAGAAATGTTCTTCAAGGAGTCCTGGGACCGAGATTAGAACTTGAATACCGTCTTCCTCGATCTCAAAGCAGTTCTAGAATTTGTCCTATTAGATAAAATGTCCATTTTTTTAAAAGCTAAAAATATTTCAAATAGCTTGATGCAAAGCTCCAACATCAAGTCCACTTATCAAAAACCAAAAGGAATCTTCATGTGGTTTATAGCCTGTAGTCCAATCATTTTGATAGAGCACCCCTGTGCTCAAACAAGGGAACAGTTTATGCTCTTTATTATTTCTATTGTTTATCAATGGTAGATCTCTGTGGAAGAAGAACAGAGAGAACATGATAATCCAGTGGTTATAGGTTGGCTCACTTATTTTATAAGTGGACTGCATTGATGTGATCACTGACTCAATCGAAAAATTGCAACAGGCAGTAATAGAAAAGTATGAAGAATTAAGAATAATGGGAATGAGGATCAATACCAACTGGTGGGTAGGAAACAGGAAGATATTCACATATATTGCAATGAAGAGTAGATAGAAGTGGGTAATCATTTGACATTTTTCGGTACAGTGATAGACAGGGCTACAAAAGTGGAAGCAGAAATATCAAACTAGGAAAATCCAGTTTACTACCAGATATGTAACATTCAATGTTAGGGTAAAGAGAAGTAAACCAGGATGTCAAACTCCACATCTCCAAATAAGTTTACTTGCTAATGCTATTGTATGGTGCTGGAACTCGGACCGACAGGGGAGCAGAATAGCTTCTACGGATGTTGAATGCTGTTCGTGTGAAGCAGCGGGGAAATGAGAAGTCTACGTCCGAAATCGAAGGATTCTTCAGGAAATGGAGATCGGCCCGCCTCAAGAACTCCAAGAAACCCGACAACTGAGGTGGTTCAGACATGCTGCTTGACAACCACAGAGATCGAAGTCACGTTTGGTAAAGGACCTCGAGGCAGTCCAAGAACGTCCTATTTGGACTTTAATGACCGGTTTTGCAGAATGGGAGGGATGGATCTCCCATAGGCTGAAAACATAGCGAGGATCGGAGAAGAATAGAATGAATGGCTAAGCGTTCCCTTACGCTGAATGGTATTGAAGAGTGAATAAGTCCTTAAAGGAAAATTTAATTCTTTAACACATTATTACGTACCATTTTTATTTCACTTTATAATATGTTAAATTAAATTATCTATAAAATACATATACATGCATTTAAAATAAAGTAGCAAGCGTAACGAAGCCGATATATTCTTTGATGGTCTAGATTGTTGATATTTCAATTAAAGTTAAGAAAGTACCCTTTAAAATTAATGCACATAAGTATACATTAAACTTTAATCCACTTTTTGAAATTTTAAGAAAATTTCTATTGAATTTGTTGCATTTAGACATATAACTAGTACCGAACCCCAACAACCTCTTCAATTTTATAAGTTCAATAGTTATCTAAAGGCGATAGATATTATCAGTAAGCCAATCGATACACCATTGAATACATTTGTTATTAATACAATTTTTTTTCTTCAATAATTTTGTATAAACATGGAATAAATGACCATCACATTTAAGCACGAAATTAATAGCAAATTACCAATTTATAGGAGCGTTAAAGTGTAATTTAAATTGCTTCTAACAAGTATTAATATTACATTTGTTTCCATGAACATTATTTTACATGAATAGCTAAAGTGAGGGTAAAAAAATATAACGACCTATAGGCTCGTATAAAAGAGAAAGAAGGGGAGAAGTAATTTAATATATTGAATAAAATAAATGCATTTGTAGATAATCACTAATGATAACTAGACTTTATTTACAAGTCACCGCCTTTCTGGGAGTTTGGGAATTATAAATTTCATCATTTCATAGCAATTATATTAAAATTTAATAAATCTGAATCGTTTTCTATTCCACCCTTATTCTTATTATTAAAAGTGGAGTAGCAATGAGTAGAAAGTCAGGTAAGTCATTATATGTCAATTGGAATATTCTAATCATACAAATAAATATTGGATTTCCCTCCCCCAATTATCTACTAGGTTAAGGATTCATTCATTATAAAAGTGTTTGTGAGAAATCGGATAGTTTATATTGCATGTTATTGTCCTTGGCAGTACCCACTACTACTGTGGGGTACACGAAAAGGGAGGGGACGCTATATAGCATCAGTATTTATCTCCCAATTGAAAATGGTTCATTAAATGAAAGAAATATTATTTGAAAGAAGATAGAGGGGAGCGGGCAGGATCCATGGGTGAGTGATAGAGGAGGGGCGGAGAGGCGTGGCTGAAGGTAGCCAATAGAGAAAGAGCAGAGATAGCGCAGGTTCAGTGTAGGGTGACCCGTGTTGGAGTGCGGGCGGCGGGCAGACTCATGCTGGGGGCACAACAACACTCGCCTGAGGCCGGATCGGCCCAGCTTCTTCCGAGCTTCGGCTTCACACAGGAGCAAGTGGCATGTGTCTGCGAGGTCCTCCAACAGGCCGGCAACATGGACCGCCTCGGCCGGTTCCTGTGGTCCCTCCCGGCCTGCGAGAAACTCCACAGCAACGAGAGCGTCCTCAAGGCGAAGGCGATGGTAGCCTTCCACAGAGGGAACTTCAAAGACCTCTATAGGATCCTCGAGAGCCACCAGTTTTCCGTCCACAACCACGCCAAGCTCCAAGCGCTCTGGTTGAAGGCGCACTACGTGGAGGCGGAGAAGTTGCGAGGTCGGCCACTCGGTGCCGTCGGCAAATACAGGGTGAGGCGAAAGTTTCCTCTTCCCAGGACTATTTGGGATGGTGAAGAGACGTCATACTGCTTCAAGGAGAAGTCGCGTTCCGTACTTCGAGACTGGTACGCTCACAACCCTTACCCCAGTCCACGGGAAAAGAGAGAACTCGCCGAAGCCACTGGACTCACGACTACGCAAGTGTCAAACTGGTTCAAGAACCGGCGACAGAGAGACAGGGCTGCCGAACACAAAGAAGGGTAAGTAGTATTTACATTCTTGGCGCATTTCCAAGCTAATTAAGATATTCTCTAATAAGATTCAAGTCACCTGTCAATTTTATTTCAGTGGAACATATCTCCCGTACGCAGCCATAAATAAACCATTAATGAATTTGCTATTAAGTTTAATACGAAGCGCTTTCATTTCTGGCGACGAGAAAATGTTATTATTAGTAATATTATAACTTTACATTTAATATGATTTTGTATTGGCTTAGCGTTAATTAAATATTTCTAGATAAATATTAATATTGATAAATCTTTCTATGTAACGTTCTTAAACTTCGTGAAACATTTTGAAAACGTGAGTAACCTCACTATTTACACACACATGCATACAATTTATTGCATTGAGTGCATCTTTTTGCGTTAGTACTAATTTCTTTATAAAAATCCTTATAAATTTAAAGTAGTTAATATAAAACAGTTTATATTACTTAATATAAACTGTTTTCTGATTTACCCCTGATATTATTCAAATTAAGTATTACTGCAAAAAAATTGGGGGGGAGGAGCTTAGACGTCTAAGGATAGAAACAAAATTGACTGAATAAACATGTTCACTTAGGATGTTCTGACTAAATTAAGCACTTGGCGTGATGATTTCATTGAGTTATTTATTTGATACCTGTACATATTCATCTTCATTGACATTCTAGAATGAAGTCTAAATAATTTATTTACGTTTCTTTGTTGAATGACTATTTTAGATTAAAATAAATTATGTATTTAAATTTTATTCTAATAGCATTCTGGGGTTAATTGTATTCTTTCTTGAAAGAATAATTCAGTAAACTCACCTGCACAAATTAAAGTAGATTTTGCACAAATTATGAAGATTTTGTTTGATATATTAATGTCTTTATTTTTCATTGTCCTTATTGCAAAGGCAGAGAGATCATTATATATCGGTGTATAGTGCTGCTATTCTGAGCAAGAAACTTATAATGCCATTGAATCTTGAAATATTCGAGCCCAGTATGTGCAATAACTGTACATGCGCAATCGATATGGATCATGAGCAAACGAGGTATTTTAGCGATGATTATCCGGAGGTCTAAAGGATTCTAAAGTAACTAACTGGCTTACAGATGGAGAAGCAGCTGACATTTGTATTGGACACATTGTTCTGAAGAAATGTGAATATCTTGATTATTCTGAGATGTCCCTGCATTCATTGTTAGTCATCTTCGGAGCGTTTACCATGAAGGCGAGAGTGGAGTTGTCTAAATTAGGAAATCTGCATGACGGTTTCTTCGTTTTGACGGATTTCTTCGTTTTGACAACTTTACTCTCGCCTTCATGGTACCACTGAAAGCGGCTTACAAAAGTAAGCCGAAACGTCGGCGAATAATATTAATATTCGCGTTTTTCAGAAAATTGTGTTGTTTTTTTTAATCAAAATTTTGACTGAAGCCTAACAACCTTGTCAGACCAATATTGGTTTTCTTTTCTCGTACACCTATTATTATCTAGTGTTAACTACCATTATCTACTGTTTAATGAGACATCCGATTTCTGTGTATACTCTTCTGTCCCAATTACACAGTTAAGTAATGAGTAATATACATCATATTTGTAAAGCTGCGTCTCTTTAGTAATGAACGAATGAATTTTCAAATATCAATCAGCTCATTTTAATATTTTCCAATAATTTAATATATCATCTATTTTATTATACGCATATTATTCTTAGAGCAATATGTTATTATTAACATATTTGTATATCTAATGTTATCGGGTTATATATTTTAATTTAATATTTTTTCATACCTATCTAAAATATCCTATTGGTTGAAGCAACAATAATAATATATTATCCAACTATTTATTTTTAAATACAATAAATGTATTAACAGTACAACACCAAGCAGACTTGTCTGAGAATCCCCTATCCTAGGAATTTAATTATTTAGACAGTTCTTTGTTGTTTTTATTATTTTTTATTTTTTTGTTTTTTTTTTTTTTTTTGCTCCTTCACCTTAACTAGCGGAAACTTACTTAGATCCGCAGCTTTCTAGTGGCCTATCTCACGAGTCCTCAGCAGAAAGTAACAACTATAGGTGAAGGCTGGCGGCTTGCCGGTTACTCACACATCTGATAACGAGCTTAGCTGGGCCTCACACCGCGGGCGGGCCTCATATCTCTTCCTAATCATTTCAACTCTCCGGGTCCAGAAACTTACTTAGATCCGCAGCTTTCTAGTGGCCTATCTCACGAATCCTCAGCAGAAAGTAACTAACTATAGGTGAAGGCTGGCGGCTTGCCGGTTACTCACACATCTGATAATCAGGGCCTCACACTGTAGCTGGCCACATATCTCTTCCTTATCATTAATTTAACTGTCCGCGGCCAGAAACTTACTTAGATCCGCAGCTTCTTAGTGGCCTATCTCACGAGTCCTCAGCAGAAAGTAACTAACTATAGGTGAAGGCTGGCGGCTTGCCGGTTACTCACACATCTGATAACGATCTTAGCTGGGCCTCACACCGCGGGCAGGCCTCATATCTCTTCCTAATCATTTCTTCAACTCTCCGGGTCCGGAAACTTACTTAGATCCGCAGTTTCCTAGTGGCCTATCTCACGAATCCTCGGCTGAAAGTAACTAACTATAGGTGAAGGCTGGCGGCATGCCGGTTACTCACACATCTGATAATCAGGGCCTCACACTGTAGCTGGGCACATATCTCTTCCTTATCATTACTTTAACTGTCCGGGGCCAGAAACTTACTTAGATCCGCAGTTTCCTAGTGGCCTATCTCACGAATCCTCGGCTGAAAGTAACTTACTATAGGTGAAGGCTGGCGGCTTGCCGGTTACTCACACATTTGACAACGAGTTTAACTGGGCCTCACACCGTGGGCGTGCCTCACTTCATACTTACCACTCTATAGAACCAGATATCGCGTTATTAAAACTCTAATGATGGATGCAATGAAATTTATAGTTGAGAAAATAATAATTTCTTTAGACAATATTATTATTTAGGACTCACTTAAGTTTATTTTATTCCCCCCTTTCAATATTTGAATTTTTACAGCCTTCCAATACATTTAACCACTCTCAGTCAAAAAGTTGGAAATAGGTGCCAAAAGAATTAGCTGCAATGCAAAATAAATTATTTTAAAACTTAGAAATATTCAACATGCACAATTAGTCTTACAAATTTCTCGCCATCACTCAAAGATGATATTCTTGTACAGTCGTGGTTACACAACCAGCCTTATCTTTAATTAATAATAAATTAAATTATTGTAATTTGTAAAAATAAATTCCAAATGTTTAAAGAATAATATATTTTTTTGGTTCTGGCTAACCCAAATCATCAACAACATTATGAACTGAATTTATTATATATAGTAAGTGTATAAGTACAGAAGTCTTTGAAGTATATTAAATGTTATTCACTTTGTTGTTCTTTGAACTTTTGGCAAAGTCAAGACCAGCATGAAACATTTAAATTTTCATGTTAAATTATGTAATTGATTTTTGAAATTTTTTTAAAATATTTATTTTTTAATTATATAGTAGCAATAGGTTGCCCGGTATTGGACGTAACCAATTTAGTATTTGTACAACTATTAAAAATTAAATTACTATTTTACATTAGAATAATTAAAACTATTAAATATAGCTTATATATGTGTGTGTATTATACATGAAAAACTGCAGGAATGAAGTTAGTACGCACCAGATATTTTAAAGCTTTATTTTAAGTCTTTAGTAAGAGTAAAATGCGTTTTTGAAAATATGTCTCATTTTTCTTTTGATAGTATTTCTGAAATTGATTCTGCTGAATTATTTATGTAAATTAATCGTTATACCTGCAAGAAACTTATCTCTGTTGAACTTTATCTTTAACTTATCTCTATAACTCTATCTCAACATTTCAAGTAATGTACCGCTAGAAACAGGCGAGTTCTTTTATCAAATTCACACACATACTTAACTCAAAATTATATTTCTAAACTTCCTAAACAAGTACATTTTATTTTTATTTGAAATAAAATAATTAAAATAAAATTTTGTCTAACCAAAATTCATTATCCGTTTTATTAATTGTTGTAAAATCAGATAAGTTTTGGGGAGGACAGAAAAATAATAATGTTCAACAAACACTGACTTACTTTAGGAAGTCCTACCAAGGACAAACAAAACAAACACCCGCAATGCTTTTGATGTGGCAAATTGGAATATTGTATTATACCCTGTTTTTGTTAAGATCACAGTGAAGATTAAATTCCATTTTAATATTCCTAAACTATTTTATTGGCTTTATAATGAATACATTTTTTTTTTTTACAATGTCTAAAAAATAAAATATTATGCCATAATAACATAGTCAGCTCTCTAACCATACAAATGTTTTATATCCATACTCCAACAGTTTCTTAATGATGAGAAAAAGAAGCATATTTATAAAATCTGAAAATTATCTTTATCTCTATCCGACGTTTCGTCAGAGCTAATGTTAATATTAGCATTGCTCTCCTCTTTAAAAGTTACTATTCAACTGGAAATATGAATACAAATAAAAAATATAATATCAACAATGAAATTATGAATAATTGTTTCTAGCTGAAAGGTACCATTAAAAAGAAAAGCACTGTACAGTGCAAAATCAAATTTCTGTTGAACTTCTATACTTAAATACTTAGACTATTTATTTAATAATTAAATAAATATAATATGGGACTCCAAGGTAGCTCAAGTGATTCGTTCGAGTCTCGCAATNCATGTCAATAATTTATGTGGGCTATATAATTTATAGCGAAGATGAGGAACTGTCGTCGCTTTTTGTAATGTCTTTGGTAAAATATTGTACCTCTCTTTGCGCCATTTAAAATCAGTGAATTAGTTGTTATTCTGTATCTTACACGTAATTTAACTCATTTTTTTTTCTTTTACTCTCCTGATAATTTTGATTTAAATTATTTATGTAACTGAACTTCTCTGCAGGTAGAATAAGATATTTCCAATTCCTTCCGATATTAAATCCCGGGGTGATCCTCAACTATATTTATCGATCCGTCATCATTCTGTTGAAGACGATGGAAACAGATTCACGAGGCGGGTGACAACGTCTGACCCCTGAATTATTCCCATTCGATGAAAGGTGATACCCAATTAGGGCGGGGTGTTCCTATTGATCATATCGAATAGATACACACAAATAAAAAATAAGTTGTACTCTATGGTTATTGGTCATTGTTAGCTTCAATTTCTCCATTATCAAAAAAATTAATTTATTATTTAATATTTTCAGTGTCTCTTCATTGCCCCTCTATTCATGAATAAATATTCATTTCTTGAAATTAAAACTGTTATAGTTTTATTTTTAAATCAAATAATTATTAATACTTTGCAACTAGCGATAATGTCTGTAGTTTAAAAAAAACACCTATTAAAAATTATCAAAAGGGAAATTATAAGAATTAGCACAGTAAATTAAGAGTAAGAAAATTTGTTCTTCAAATGCTCAAACAACAGCTTCCTTTGTAAGGAAATTTATATGAGAAAATTTATTGCGATTGCCCATACTGCAAAAGATTGCAACTTTAAGAAAAGAAAAACGCAGCTTTATTTAGTATTAAAATAACAAAATTATTTA
>KZ806951.1:348751-365411 GCA_000696205.2 Oncopeltus fasciatus
TATATATACACGCACATTCCACACATAATTTTGTTTTATTATGTACTGATAAAATTATCGAATTTTCTATTGTATTACTCTGTTACTAACTTTGATTTTCGGACACTAATCCGCATTTAATTTAATCCTATACATCACGATACGCAAACTAAAAAGCATTAAATTGACTCCTAAATGAATAAAATATAAACAGATTAAAATAAAGAGGTAAAGCACAAACAAAAACCTGTCAACGTTAAGTAAACATAAAAACATAATCATCGCATACATAAGACATACATCCACAAATGTAAAACACGTACAAGGCTTAAATTTAAATTCTTCTAAATGGAATCTTAATTACACCCTTTAGAAGACCGTCTAGAGGAAGTGGGAGAATTCCTCGATAGATAAATGCTTGATATGTATTCATTTCTTTGCATTCCATTATATAATTTAAACAAGTTACCTAGGCGTAATGATGAATGGGAATCTGTCAGAGAATTATTTAACATAGTGCATTCAACATTTTTATGTGAGTGCAAGGGATAGGGTGTCTCCCGTGACATTACCGGGGAGGCCCCAGGGAATTAACGTTCCACCCAAGAGGCTAAGATCATACATTCAACTAACACTTCCACTCAGCCATCAAGATAGTATAAAGTATTGAGAAACCACGTACTCTATATTTATTTATTCAAAGAAATAAATGTCACTACTTATCATTTATCAATGAAGAAAAGATCTGGTGTGAAAATAATCACACATTATTTACATTACCATTATTGTTCAACCTATTTATGGCAATCAATATTTCATAATATATTATCAAATTACGAGAAAAGCTAATTAATACTTAATTATATTTTACTTATCAGGTTTATGAAATTTGAAACACATCTAAAACGAAATATTGAACGTACGTTTTAAATCTGTTGGAAAAAGGATGCGTCCTCGATTAATTTTTGGTTTCTAAAGTGTCGACAAATTTCAAAATAAGCTTAAGAATAAGAAATCTGTTCTGAACCATAGCTGTTCATTTTAAGAGCAGTGTATTAACGGCAGTAATGATAGAAGCTCTAAAAACAAGAAAACGCCTGATAAATAATTTATTCTTCAAAATGCCATTACTCTGAGTAATTTAATTACTCAAGCTAAAAATAATAAGACAATTATTATATTATTAATTTGTTTTCTGCAAGATATATAGAAGATAAGGCACTTTTCTCTAAAATACTTGTAACTTCACCATTACTAATCCGGTTTCAGATTGTCCTATTACAATGGAGAGTTTTTTTTTTACCATGTATATTATTATTAGATGTTTTTTATTGGGTTCTGTCAAGGTAGATCCAAAAAAATACAAATTTAAAAAATGTTTATTATTTAAATTATTTGCCGGCGTTTCGGCTGACATTGTCAGCCATCTTCAGGACTATCATGAAGGCGAGAGGGGACTTTGTGTCACTAAGATCCCATTTTTATGACATCCTTCACCAGTCCAAAATTTTTTATGAATCTAACTTCATCGAACCCCCCAAAAAAAAATCTAATAATAATATTTACGGTAAAAAAAAAAACAAAAAAAAACTCACACAATCTAAAACCGGATTACTAATGATGAAGTTACAAGTGTTTCAAAGAAAACGGCCTTATCTTCTTACATATCTTGCAGAAAATAGTTGAAAAATGCATTTTAAGAATTTCTGAAGAAAACCTAGTGATTTTTTTAATAAAGTAGTTATAAGTAATATGTTTAATTAAAATAGTAATACATTTTTACTAGCATATTTCGTTTTTTTTAAATTAGGCAACAAAAAATTTAAAAAATTTCTAATATTCCGTTGTTTTTTATTTATAAGCTTGAAAAGAGAAATAATAATAATAGTAATAGTAATAGTAAAAAGTTGGAAAATACATATGTTATTATTTTATACTAATGCGAAAACTGACAATAAATGGTAAAAAAAAAGTTTCTATTCCTCGGATTTCCATAGGATATGCAGATCTACGAGAGAGATATATTTAACAGTTATGGTCTAACATTTTATTATAGGAAAGTGAATAAAATCGGAATTTGCATAATTTTATATGTCATGTAGTAGCCGAAGTTAAAGGTTAAATGACCAACTAGATTTTTGACCATTGTGTACCAGATATAGTAAGTTGTAAAAAAAATAACGAGGAAACAATTAGTTCTATAAAATAAATGAACAATTTTAAATGGAAAATATTTATTCATCATCTTTTAACCTAGGTAGTGTTAATCGCTTAATTAAGTCCTCCCATGTGGGATTTTTAAGATCTGAAGACTAGTAATCTCCACAGAAAATGCACCCTTAAAAAGTAAATATAAGCAAAACCTCTACAGAAATCGCATCAACTTAACGGAAATCAATGGTGTAACTTGTATATATCAATATTGAATAAGCTATATTCAATGTAATTGTTTACCCAAGGTAGTATTTAAATGATTGCCATCATTGCTTATAAAATAGAAAATGTTTAATTCTATAAATAGCTCTTGCAGTGTTATATTAAAATAGTATTCATCATAATGAATGTTATAATAACTTCGCCGCAGAACATCCAAAAATAATTAACAATTATTTTGAATTGAATATATCTAATGTTGTTAAATATAACAAGTAAATTTAAATTATGAAAATTGTATATTTAATTATTGAAGAAATAATAACTAACTTGTACACAAAAAAGTTTTTATTATTACTAATTTTCAGCCTAAATTTCAGGCCAATTATTAATTAATTACAAATGAAAAACACGGACTTAAAAACGCTTTGTTTGTTTTTAAGTAACAGCAAATTATTTTATTATCTTAAATAACAGTATATCGTTTAAAATAAAATCCCGAGAACAAATAATATCAAAACGAGAAACACTCAGCCAAATAAAAAATTCATTAAAGCACATTTGTTTTTTCACTTTCCTCGTCAATAAATTATCTTGAAATTCTATTTCATGTAATGAAATACAGGCCCTAAACATCTGATTACAGATGGGAGCTGTAATGGTTTCCGGCTAGGCTCCCACCAACCCCTCCGGCAGACAGTTTCACAGTTGAATGCCGTGCACAAGGGTCGAATTAAAATACATGAAAACTGAATCACCCCCCAGGGGCTGAGAGAGGGGGTAGGGGTAGATCCATATCTGCCTAACTGCCTCTATCTGGCTATCATCACATTTCCCGATCCCCGGACTTGCAGCTTCCACACGCTTGTTTAGTTGCCCGTTTAGTACTCAGCCACTTCCGCTGATATCCAACTAACACTGTCGGGGCCCGGAAGGACCTCAGACGAACCATGATTCTACCATTCTACGTATATCTTTCTATCTTTTCTCTCGCCTTCTCCGACTCTCTCTCTCCTTCCTTCACTCTCTTCTTCTCCTCAAAATTTGTTGATTGATGAGGTGGTGTTAGGAGGGGGGGAGAGTTTAGTAATGAAGTTAATTAATCGTAAATATCTTCATTACTATTAGAGTTACAAAAGAAAACACAGAAGATAACCGGGGTAAAATGTATTTCATAAATACTTATATTCTATAACATTTTAACGAGAAATATACATAAGTTTAAAAATTGGATGGGCCTCTTTCATTTTAAAAATGTAGAAAACAAATTCTATATTTAGATTATAAAAGATTTTTAATATCCCTATTGTTCAAAACCTCATTTCTTCCCGCTTCACCCTTTTCCACCATAAACTGCCATAACATCCTAATCCACTAGCACAGACCCTGTCTTCCAACTCCAACCCTTACAATCCTCCCCTCAAACGAAGATGGCCCAGTGAACTCCTGGGGACATAGTCTGTTGGTTTTTTCTTTTTTTTTTTCTTTTAGTTCATTGTAATCAAAATGAACATAATGTTATCATATTTACCAATACTTCTTCCGGGTCCATCCGTGTCTTGGAGTTTTTAGGTGCCAAGCTTTCGCACATTGTGTGATGGCTTCTTCAGGGCTCAATGGAGAATGAGAGCGTCGCTAGGTGCAGGGGCCTCATATACCCCTCTTCGTTCGGACCTCGATCTCAGCCTTCCCATTGGCTGTTCATTTTTCCATTCAGCCCTGAAGAAGCCATCACACGATGTGCGAAAGCTTGGCACCTAAAAACTCCAAGACACGGTTGAACCCGTAAGAGGTATTGGTAAATATGTCTGAGGACCGTGGAAGCCTACGTGAATACATTTGTGATAACATTTTATCATGTTTACAGAATGTAATAAATGAATAAAAGTCGAAAAAAAAGAAGATTATCAAGTTCAAATGAAAAGTAATTCATATTAGCTTGATAATATAATATAAGATAATATAATACATAAAAGGTCTCAAATTTAATTTTATAACTTTTTTATTCAGTAGCTAACTGAATAACTTTGTTACTGTAAACGCTTATTAAATAAGATATTTAAGAATTTGTCTCGTTAAGTGCTCTCTCTGCAATACATTCTGGGGAGTATAGAGCTAGTCTTAATGTTTCAGCTGATTGCGCTTTTGTTCTTATAAGAGCAAATTAGTCATTTCTCTTATCTATGTCCATCAGGATGTTACTATGTGTGTGTGTGTTTGTCTTCTTGTTTATACTTACATTTTAAGACTGAAAAAAAAACATATAATTGCGCAAGTGAAATTGCAAAAAAAATTTTAAAATGGAAAATTAAATTATATGGTGTAAAATAGTAGATTATACTGTGTAAATTTTTAAATATTTAAAAAAATATAGTTGGTAAATTTATTTACATAGAAGCAAAGGAAAATTAGGCACAGGAATTAAAATACAAAATGTAAAGAAAGTGAAAAAAAACAATCAATATAGGCATAGCACATAACTCATGGAACTACAAAAACATGTTACTATTGTTTCATGTTACTCTGCCAAAATTAGTGTAAATTCTTAATTAACTATTTCTAAAACAAACAATAATTTCCTTAAAATTATATTGCTGTTATGTTATTTCTAGATTTATATTGCGTCTTATGTTGTTTACATTCCTTAGGTCTACTGAAAAAGGAATAATTACATATATTTACAGGAACTATGTGGCAACAAATCTCTACTCTAAATATACCTGATTTGTTTGTATATGACCCTAATTTTATCAATCGAATCCATCCAATTTGTGTATCAGGTCTTCAAAGTTTTTGGGACAAATTATACTTGATGTTTTGTTTATCAATGAATATTAATGATAGGTTATTATGTTGAGGAGCTGTTCAAAATTATCATAAATTATCTGGGGAAAATTCTCCACTAAGTGAGATAATAATTTAAGCTCAGAAAAACTACTAATAGGTCCTTGTATATTAATTTCAGATAGGACATTTACAAAATTTGTAGGCCTTCTGAGCTGATTTTAATTGGTAACAAAATAAATAAAAAATCCGTCACGCAAGAGATGTGTAAACTTAGTATATTTCCCTAGTTTCATTAAAAAATGAACATTGATGTAAGGATTGCTTAATAATAAATGATTAATTTGAACTTTTAATTTAAAAGCTGGTAGAAGATCAACCGGGAAGGAGAAGTGGGGGAGGCGCTGAACCCTCTAATTTCAATCATAATTATTTCTCTTAATGTTTTTCTATTTTAAAAATGTGAGTTATAAATTTAAAAAAAATAAATTTAACATCTGAGATTTATAAATTTTGCCATAAAACTAACACTTAGCTACAATAATACTGAAGACTATTTATTTTACACTTCTTAACTCCTCTCCATCTTCCCACGAAAACAATTGTCCGATTCTCTTTCTATATTTTAAAAGAAAGGAACCTGTCCAACTCAAATTTACATATATGTTTTTTTTTTCTAAACATATAATAATATATAAGCATTTTACACCAATTAGACTTCCCAAACTTAAATAATTAATTTTTTTTTTCTATAAAGTTTTGCCATGCTTACAATATACTTGGATGGAATAATCATTAGCTATGCTATAAAATAAATTGTGAGTAATTTAACTGATTTTACTGTATCATTCAAAGTATATTTTGCCCTGTCAGTTTGATAAGAGGCAAAATATCAAAAAGCAACTTACTAAATTAAGATAAGTTGACTTTGTTTGGTAGTAAAAATCCCGCAATTAAGGTTAACCAATGATTCTGGCTAAAGGACAAGTTCTCTTTAAAAGTATTAGTACATGGCTTATTTACTCATTTACCTTACTTATATCTAGGGTTTTTGGTCTCTCTGGAGAGGCTTTTTAAGCCGTTATTGTTATAGCAGCATGTTGAGAGTGGTTTGCTGACAACTTTCAAAGTCACTGAACAGATGCCAAAAAGTCAAGAAACTATTTGGATAAATGCATATATATATTATTGTTTTGCTGTGTATTAAAACTACTGTGTGAATCATTAACTGATTCAAATGAAGCGCCCAGGTCGGATGATAAGTAACAAGAATTACCTTGGTTATCCTTAATGATGGGGTAGTCCGGGGTGCTGATTGAAGGATTCGAGGGGGGATTCTTGATACCTGCTGTTACTCTAGGTCATTCTTATCAGGTAGTCACCGACTCACTACCCCCTCACCTCAGGCCCCAAATAGACTCACGCCTTCCCTTGGGGCCAGAACCTCCGCCTCAAACATGTTGCACAACAGCTATTTGTAGACCTAAACTGTTTATTCAGCCAGATCAACTAAAATACTAATCAAACAAATAATAGTACCTGTATATCAATAGGTGCTATAGTTTAATATATCGATTCTCATGGGAAGAATAGTTAAAAGTAATAATAATAAAAAGTGCTTCACAACTGTTTATAAATCATGTAAACCCCCACTTCGATCGGTCAGACTTTGCTCAAAAACGAAATCAGCCCGAGAGAATATTTATTAAGTTAAAATAACAACATTTGCCATGTAGTAAAAAAGTCTCTATATAGAAAAATATTTAAAATAATCTGTTGAGAACAATCTTACTAGCCGTAATTTGCCTAAAAGGAATAATATGTGTGTGTATACATATATATAAATATATATACAGGTGAGATAGAGAGTGCAGAGCACACACAAAAAGAATAAATCACAAGGAGTAAAATTTTCTGGGATCTCTTACCTCGGGAAGGTGTATTCCCTCCTCACCAACAATGGGTGGGAGATCCCCGAAAATTTTTTTCTTTTTGTGTGCACACTGCACTCCCTATCCCACCTGTTCTTGATTACTATATATATAACATAGAAAAGTATAATTTGAAATAATCCAATTTAAAAATCGTAACCATTACATAATAATTCTTACTTATTTATGCTGGAGAAATTAGTCAGGGTTTCGGCCAGGATCAGAAAAATAAAATACTCAAATAATATTGGGTAATTATTTAAATATTGCCAACGTTGCGACTTAACTTGTAAGCCATCAACATGACGGAAATACAATATACATTACATATGAAACATATAACATACCACAACTCTGTGTTATATGTCTGTTCATTCCAATCTGTAATTCTATAAGTGTAATAGTGTTTATTATATTTCAGTCATGAGATAAGTAGTTGGCAATAACGTAATATAAAATAATTGGGTAATTATTTTAGATTGAATTTATTAGGTAATTATTTTATTTATTATTTTACTATAATAATTACCCAAAATTATTGGATAATTATTATAAAATAATTACTAAAATAATTACCCAATAACTTTGAAGTATTTTATTTTTCTGATCCTGACCGAAACTCTTGACTAACTTCTCCAGCATAATACTCAANCCTCTTTCTGAATTACTCCTCTCTTACTTTAATTTTACTGGTATTTATATCGTTAGAAATAATTTATAATCATCGTAAGTCATATTTTATTGTAAATAATTTTAAATTAAATTTTAATGTCAGCTTTGACTTCTTTAAAATATAAATTTTATTTATTTATTTATCTCTTTTTCTGAAGTACTCCCGACGAGAGGTCGTTTCGAGTTTACCAAATTAATAGTGGTTTTCTCAGGATTTCACTCTCCGTCCGTCTCTGCCAGAAAGATATTATAGCAGACGCAGGCTCAAGAGGAGGCATGTTCAAATGTATAAATTTGGTAACACCCATGTAAAGACTGGTCTTCATATGCATCTCGGAGGTCTTCTGAAGACCTTCCCTTCCTAAAAGCCAGGACATCCCTTAACCAGCAGTCTGTTACCTGACTCCCGTTTAGTGGGGGCTTTACATGCGGTTCACGTCCTCGCGAGAGATGGGGTCCAAGCACTGCGTGGGGTCCTCCTCATCGCGGCCAGGAACGACACGGCCGGGGCAGAGGGCGAACACTTCCCCATTACATCGTCTCAGACTCCGTCCTCGTGTATACCCGCACTTGCATCCTACAGCTTTTCCCATTCCTTTCAATTCTGTACCCTTGCCTGCTGTATCTGTAACTTTTCTTTGGACTAAAAAGCATTTGGGGGTCCCACTTACCAGAGTAATGTTGGGAACATATTTTATTCAACCTGTATATTTGGAGGAATGAAACCAAAATGAATCGAATAAGGCTCTAAGATACCAAAGGCTTCTTTATTTCTCAAGAATAACAGTATTTTAATACTTAGATGATTTTAGTTAAGGTTCGGTCAAGCTAGATCCAAAAAAAATACAAATTTATAAAAAAAGTGTATTTAAAAAAAAAAAATTATCTGCCAAGGTTTCGGCTTACATTGTAAGCCATCTTCAGGGCTGCCTATCATGAAGACGAGGACGTCCTCAAGTTCACATTTCCATGACTGAATGTGGAGTTACAGTNAATCACAAGGAGTAAAATTTTCTGGGATCTCTTACCTCGGGAAGGTGTATTCCCTCCTCACCAACAATGGGTGGGAGATCCCCGAAAATTTTTTTCTTTTTGTGTGCACACTGCACTCCCTATCCCACCTGTTCTTGATTACTATATATATAACATAGAAAAGTATAATTTGAAATAATCCAATTTAAAAATCGTAACCATTACATAATAATTCTTACTTATTTATGCTGGAGAAATTAGTCAGGGTTTCGGCCAGGATCAGAAAAATAAAATACTCAAATAATATTGGGTAATTATTTAAATATTGCCAACGTTGCGACTTAACTTGTAAGCCATCAACATGACGGAAATACAATATACATTACATATGAAACATATAACATACCACAACTCTGTGTTATATGTCTGTTCATTCCAATCTGTAATTCTATAAGTGTAATAGTGTTTATTATATTTCAGTCATGAGATAAGTAGTTGGCAATAACGTAATATAAAATAATTGGGTAATTATTTTAGATTGAATTTATTAGGTAATTATTTTATTTATTATTTTACTATAATAATTACCCAAAATTATTGGATAATTATTATAAAATAATTACTAAAATAATTACCCAATAACTTTGAAGAATTTAACTTTTCTGATCTTGGCTGAAACCTTGTATAATTTCTCCAGCATTATACTCGGCGGCCAATCAATCTCCAACCTTATTTATTTATATTTTATTTTGCAGTAGCTCACAGTTTCAAAGCTGGTTATTTCAAAAATGATTAGACTTACCTATCTAAATGTGAAAAGAATAGTTTAACCACTATATTTAGTCTTAAAATGTAATAAAAGTTAAGAGCGATGGTAAGAAACAAAAGACCGAATAAACTAGGTAAGGGGGAGGAGGGGGTTGTAAGTTTTTGTTATTGTTTTGTTCGGCTTTCAGTTAACTTTTCGTCGCCACCATTTGTCATAGCCTTTATCAAGTCAGCCGAAACGTTCACAATACATATATATGTATTTTTTTGTGAGACTCCTAACTAAATTGAAGGCCTAGGGAAGCCAGCACCATCAGTTATTTCCCATATACAAGTACGAACAATCATCAAAACTAAAAATTTAAAAAATAAAACCAAGGAAGCTGGGAATATTATTCTTGGCAGATCGGAGTCATTATTTCTTAACAACATGCCCTTTAATTTTTTACCTCAACATCTGTGACATTGGCACATTGTTTTTGCTATACAAAAACCGATAGACATAGTTGACATGTAATAGTTGCAATCTTCTACAGCTTCCTTCAAATCAATATAGGATATAATGTTTAAAAATTGTAAATTCTTAGAATTTTTTTTTTTTTCATTTAATCTTCCTTAATAAGCTCTTTCCCAATTTCAACCATAAACAAGCACATCCTACGGCAGTAGCTTAAAAATACTATATTTTGATTCTTTATTTTTTTTTAATTCGGATGCTAGAGCACATATAGACATGTATATTTAAGTATGTATGCAGGAGTGTAAGAGTAAAATCATTGTACAACATACATTCTTATAGAAATGTGAAAAAACATATTTTGTTACACAACATATTTATTTTTTTGTCGGTATTACTGTGAATGGAAATAATAATGCACCCTTCGGAGGCTAGGTGACCTCTAGGGAGGAGTTTCTGGCATAGGGCGCACGTAATGCCGAGTTCAGCATGTGTGGCTAGTGATCGGAAAACGCGGGTTCACGTCGTGGCCTAAACTTTATTTATTTTGGAATAATGATGTCCTTAAGACTTCTTACAAGAGCATGGAAAGACACAGAACACTTATTCTGACAAACAGATGCATACCCCCCTCCAACTCTTTTGTCTCGAAATAACTCACAGGGCTAAGGCTAAATATAACTATTACGAAACCACTTCCGTTATAAGCGCCAGTCTAAGCGACGTCGGCTAGAAACTCATTTTGGAACACACAACAAAACATACCTCAATGAAGTCAACAAACATTAGTCAGTTCCCAACAGCTGATCCAGTACCTTGTTCTCTAGTATTTCACCTCTTTAGAAAAATCCCTCAAAACCATTTAAAGTTAAAACAAGCTTCTCTATTTTTTCAAATAATAAGCCAATGTTTTGCATATTTTATGTTCTAAAAACTCTTACATTGGAGAGTATAAACTAACCAAATTTTCCATTTGATAAATAGAAGCAAATGACATCTTTGATCAATACAAAAAACGACTATTATTTTAATTTAAAAATACAAGACAAAAACCTAGTTAGATATGAAAAAAAAAAATAAAAGGAACAATGGTAAAGGCGTTCAACTCTCTTTGAATTTGTAGTCATTGGATGTCTTCTGCGTCCTTCTGGAGGGAAGTCCTTGGAAGGAGTCTGCCATCCTCGGGCCGGGCATATTCTATCACCTGTACGGCAATAGCAGTCTCTTCCTTGGGAAAAGTAACGTTGTTATAAGTTTCCAAAATATAAGTTAAGGATATTCAAAGTAGTTTAAGAGAAATGCAAATATCGTTATTGGACTGCCAAGCATGACATCGATGGAAATTTGAAATCTCTTCTCAAGCGCGATGGAGATAAGTGTAGGAACGTCTTGTCCTTTCTAAAGGATACAAATATCAGTAATAAAATATAAAATTACATTTATTCTTTCACGAATATTGTATGCATTTGCTCTATTAGAAATCTGATTTAATCAAGTGAGATTGATAACCATTATATGCGCTAATGACCCTGGCAGTCCATGCGCCAAAAAAAAAGAAAAAAAAAATCGTTATTGGACGGAAGTACCAAGACAAAATAAAAATATCTCTTATAGATATTATTTTTTTGTGGTATTTAATCCAACATAAAATTTAACTTTTTTTAGTGCAAGGGAACAGAATAAAAAATCCAACTGCCCCAGCCAGGACACGAACCTGGATCTCCTGCTAACCTGGCTGGGACAGTTAGATTTTTTATTCTCATCTCTCATAGTTTTAACAAAATCGACTAACCAGTTATTAGAATTTTCTAATAAATTTACTCNAAAAAAAATTATCTGCCAAGGTTTCGGCTTACATTGTAAGCCATCTTCAGGGCTGCCTATCATGAAGACGAGGACGTCCTCAAGTTCACATTTCCATGACTGAATGTGGAGTTACAGTCATGGAAATGTGAACATAGGGACAGGACGTCCTCTCTCGTCTGAATGAAGATGGCTTACAATGTAAGCCGAAACGTTGGCGGATAATCTTTTTTTTTTTAAATACACTTTTTTTCAAATTTTTTTTTCTGATGTACCTTGACCGAACCCCAGCTAAAATCATCTAATAATAATATCTACGGTCAAAAAACTCTTCTTTTGAACAAACAGTATTTTAAGTTTGTCGAGTGATGTACTCAATTAGATTTTTGTTTTGTTAATGTAAGTAGAACTATTAACTTGATACAGATTTTTTAACTTATTGATAACCACTTCATCAAATCCTGTTTACTAAAATTTTAAAAAATTTTGAAAGACTTTTTGATGGGGTGCTGAGTTAGTCAAATTCGGGACTCCCAACCCCGGCACTCGAGTCCTGCCAGAACAAGGTTTTATCGAGAAATAAAGTGCCCAGTGCCAAGGAGTTTAGAATAAATACCTGTCAATATCTAATGTATGCATGTATGTTTGTATGAATGTATGTAATTTTTCTGATGTATGTATACACACACACACACACATGTATTTATGTGTACACACACACACACACATATACATATATATATTATATGTATAAAATAGAGTTTTAATTTTAGAGAAGGAAGGGCAAGTTTTAAATTTAGGAATGCTACTAGGTATCTTACTTGAAGGAATGACTATCCCATTATTCCTTATTTACCGACTACGTTCGAAAAATAAAGGTATACTTCTTCAATCAAAGATTTACAACATATAGTCAGCTTAAAATATTGCCATCTTTAATGTTTCTTATCTTCATCAGAGCTATCAAGTTGAAGAATTTTTATGAGCACATTAAGAGATAAATAATGTAGGAGGGACTTTGAGCTTGACCTCTTATCCTCCAGCAGACCCAGAAACGTTATTGACTCAAGAAAGACGTAAAATAAATAGTAGTCAATATTGCTATGAGGTTCCGTCTCTAACTCTGAGTAAGTGTTTTTTATTTTATATTTTTGTTTGGGGAGGGGGTGTGTGAAAAAAAAAGTCCAGTATCCAGTAATCCGGCGTCTAAACTGTTGTCCATTTCGAATATATGACGTTTTTTTAAATATGCATCAGATGTGGTGTTTGTGGTTTAATGATAATAATAGCCAATTGCTTTCTGCAATTTTTTTAAAAATTTAAATCTTTGGTAGGCGCAACTACGACACTCTTTACACAATTATTGGCGGTTTTAAGTCTCGAATTTCTCTGGAAATTGCTCAATCCCCCTTATACGAACCCAATAATCTCGTGGAAATTAAAAATGTTGGCAAGTGTAGCCTGCGGATCCCCGTGGAAATCCGATCGGGGTAGCCAATAGCTGACCGGGAAGGATTGGTAGTAACCTGAGACACCCCGTCTCCCGGCTGGAAACCTGAGAAAGTTTCGGTCGCCCGTCCCCGCTCCTCCATGCTTCTTCCACCTCGCTAGCTGGTACTCCAGGAATCTTTTTCAATTTCTGACAGCTCCTCGGAGACAATTTAAAAAAAAAATTATATGTTAGAAATCTTCCCCCCACCCCCTTCTTCCTCGGTCTCATTAATTCCGGTGGCATTCAACAAAGGTTCATATATAATTATTTGCCTTGTTTATGCCATGCAGCTTTATATAATTTTTTTAAAGAAAGTTATTCGATTTGATCGACGTATTTATTTTAATTACTTTTCCCTACAACAATGTGTGTTATTTGATACTGCATAACTTAAGCATGTTGTGAATTTAGAACGTACATAGTTTATGCTTGTTATTAACTTTAAATTTACGTTTCAAACAACTGCACCCCACCTAGCTTATCACTCCGTTCCTATAAGCGTCAAAATGACACTTTTCTGCCATAGATCTTGACACAGTTCATCCACTTCCACCAATTTCCTCAAAGGACTCCTGCCACTCATCTATTTTATTATATTTATCCCATTTAAATATAACTATTATTATTTGAAAGTTGTTACAATGGAATACATTTTTATAGTGATTTAAAAAAAAAATTCCTTTACTGACGTAGAACTAAGATATATTTTTATTCTACGATTTTAAGCAGAAAGCGTGCCTTCTGCACTAGAGATTAGTTATGATATTTCATCCTCTTGCTCATAACTTGAAATACATAAAAATGATCGCTTTTCATGGACTTTTAAGCCATTTATTTCCTAATGATTAATATTCCATAAAATTCTCTGATGACTTAATTTAGTAATGGTTAATATTAAACTGTAACCAAACTTAACCAAATTATTCTTTGTGACAAATCTATGATAGAAGAAGAGTAAAATCCTTCCGTTACTAAATTAAGCCCTCCAACATAATTTCTGTGTAAAATTAACAAAAATTTAGAAGCCTATCAAATTTATTGGCCAGCATTAATGGTCAAAATTCGGTCAACGAATATAGGTATCACAATTTAACTCTAACCTCAAGAATTGAATTAGCGCAATCAAATTATACCCCCATTCTTCTAAAAATTACTTATTTTAAACTACAAGACCCAACAAATTTCATAGAACAGACCCATTCGCAAATACTAATAACATATTAATAACTATGACCAACCCAATAACATAACTATATAAACAAGAGTTAATAGAGTATTACAAAGAAAACACATAAGAAGAGTACTCTGAAGGTAGCCCCATTACATTATAAAATTAAGGAGCTATAAACATTCCAGCACAATTACTTACTTATTAGTAACTACTAGTACTAATAACATTTCCTCCGATAAAAGAGCCGAAAGACGTAAACTATATTTTATAGGTTAACTCACCTTTTTTACGTGATTAAATTGCTCAAATTTCAATTCATTGCACATTGGTATCACAATACCCAACATGATCCTCGATGAGACTTTTAAACTACCCATAATCGCTGGAAATTCCAAATTTATTAATAATATAGAAATGAACAATGATGCAAATGTATTTAAAAAAATCAAATAATGTTAGGTATAGACCATAAGAATGAAGACTAAATTTATAATTTGTGTAATGCATTATTTAATAGGTTTGTTAATTTAATAACAAAGATCATGAAATAGCTACATTTAATATAAAGAAATAAAATTGGGAATTTTTTGTATTTCAATAGCGAAATAGGACAAAAAGTTCAACCAAAAATTTTACTCATTGTAATTTTTTATTTATGTGTGTTCACTACACTCTTTCTTCCATCTGTTCTTATGTATATATATGTACACACATNTCTTTTTTTTTTAAAGCTATAGAATAAAAATGTAATAAAACTACATTTTACACCTATTTTCTTCTATACATTTTTTCGTAATACTAGTAAGACTAAGATAAGATTCCCAGCTTACTAGCGAGAGTCTAAACCTCTTCAACAAAATTAATATTTATAAATGAAAATAAAAAGTAAATAACGAGAGTCGATAAATAGCTAGAAAATGTCAGCTCCTTCTATATAGTATAAGCCGATGTATTTGTATTTCTCGGAGATTTAGGCTCTCGCTAGTATGCTGAGAATTTAATAAGTTATCTGGCTTGTCCCGGTGGTGTAATGGTAGCATTCGTGCCCGGAAAGCAGGACATCCAGGTTCGATCCCTGGCTGAGACAGATAGACTTTTTATTCTATTCACTCGCATTAATTTTTTAAAATTTACGTGGGATAATAAACCACAACAAAATTAATATTTATAAAACTTATAATATCTCACAAATAAATATATTATTAAACTAACCTTACTGTTTCGAAGTGTAAGTAGATTTGAGTAAAGTAAGCTTCGCCCGAACTTTTCTCGTATATTTTCCGATTCTTATACTGCTGATCTTTTATCAATGCACATATAGATGTAATATAGTAATATAGATTACGTCTGCTCACATTAAAAAAATTAATATTTGTAATTTATTTTAAAAAATATCTTCTGTAATAATTATTCGTAGTTCACTAATCTTTGACTCAATAGTTTTTTTGTTTTTTAAGTTGCATCTAGAAGGATAAAGTCGTCAGTTTGGAGTCACCTGACCTCCCGGAAGGATCATACGAATGCATTAAACTAAAGTGAACGAACGGGTGCACATACGATTTATTTGCATATGTATGTGTTTGGCTTGAAATTATGTGTAGTAAATAAATTTTATTCTTTCTGGAGTACTCCGACTCACATTTAGACTCATAGTAATAAATGGTGAATGTTAATTACGCTGATACTACTGGGGTCGTAGATCCAGAATGCAGGTAGAGTTTGTGACATTTGAACTCACCTCTTGATTCGCTCGGATCTGACTTGGACCTGTTGTACGCTAGCGTTCGATCGACACCCTTCAGTTAAGACGCTGCCAGCCGTCAATGAGAAGCATCTGGATGACCTATTGAAATCTCGACCCCCAGAGAAGGAGCTCTCCACCAGGCAGGCTCCACAGGTAGAGGAGACGGGACCTGTGTTCCCGCCGGCTGATTCCTGTGTGTCAGTGCGCGCCCCCTGAGAGGAGCCACTCCAGATGCCAGGACTCTTGACTTAGAGGAGCACCTGAGTCCTCGGCCTCTCTCAATAGAGGCCTATGTTTGTTTTCCTGCCTTTTGATGGGAAGCTGCCTTACAAACTTCACTTGGCGCTTGGGACAGATGCATTCGCAAACTCTTTCCTTCTTTTGGGGAAGGAAAGTGTATTGACTGAAGAATTGGCTTTTACCTCAAATATTACTTTCTTTAAATAGATATCGAAAAAGGATCATTTAAAAATGTATCTAAATGTTTTATTATATATATATATATATATAATCC
>KZ806951.1:385522-395802 GCA_000696205.2 Oncopeltus fasciatus
ATATATATATATATATATATATATATATATATATATATATATATATATATATATTGTGTGTGTGTGTGTGTGTGTGGTATGCCAAGAATGTATTTATTTATTTTTTATAGTTTTTAATCCAATTAGGATTTACCCAAGATGCTAAATACTGCTTATATGTAAAGAGTAGAGACGGACAGTGAGAATAAATACAATCCTCAATGTAAGTGGGATACACGCACATAAGTGTGTGAGACACTACAAGAAGTGCACATAAATAGCCAAACATACATCTGACTTTGGAAAAGACCCCCCCGAAGAAAGTACACAACTCCCCCGCCAGGGACCGCCGCCTCCGCGGCCGAGGTGAATCTCCGAGCGTAATCAGAGCTATTTATAAAAGATTGCTGCATATCTCGCCCCACAAACGAGGAGTGGTGGATCTGTAATCAATACTTTTGGGTCGTGGTGTGAGCGGTTCCCACGGGATTGTTCGGCTACCGCGCTCAAAATTATACATCTTTCCCCTGAATAAATGCAGTCTTCGGGGGCGTGACTGGGACTGCCCACACATACGTCCCGGGTTCCAGTCACTCTTAATTACTGTATCTCCTGTGTGCCGTTCCACCTTACAATGAAGGGCTTATCATTACGAGCGATAATTTTATTGAAAGTCACTGAGATACGCTCAGCCCCCGCATCTCACGTCCAAGGAATCAGTTCTTAGCCTCTATAGCCGCCAACTGAGACTTCCAATACAAATTTTAATATTTTGGAATTTCTAGGGGCGGTTTTCCCCTTTAGGAGAGTGATTGAATTTGGAATCATCCTCCTAATCCTATCTTCGGATGCTTTTCTTATTTACCTCCTAAAAACTCCTCATCTTCTTCCATTCCTCTGTCCATTCTTTACCAGGATGACGCGATGTCCGTTCCTCATACTTCTTACGAGGATCCCTCTGAACTTTCTTCAGCTATTCTATGCCGCCTTTACTCTTTGTTATAATATTTAATAGTTTCCTTAACGTTTTTGGAGTCTTCCATCCTGTAGATGTGTGTACAAAATTTAACTCGGAGTTTTTGATTTCATCTGTTACTTTGCTGATCTTACTAGTTCGTTTTGTGGTCTATTCATCCAAAAGGGTTCTTGTTAGTTCCACTGTAAATCTTCCAGAGAATTTTCTTTCCCTAACTTTACAATTTCCCTAATTTTTGAGTGTCCGCTTATCATCACTGTTTCAGCTGCGTCATATATATATATATATATGTATATAAAATCGTTATATTAAAAATATTCTGATTTGACTTGGAAATAAAAATTTATTACGGGTTATGTAAGGGAGAATAATTCAATTAAATTCTTTGATGTTTACAATTTATTAATTTTTGCATTATTTATATTTACTCTTTTACCACCATTTTATTTCACAGTTTTTTTTTATTTCAAGGTAGACCGATTTTTCCCCATTAAACTATTCCGTACTTCACACATATCTAGTGTTAAGTTATTATTTGGTGGTTGCAATGTGACATTAACGAACTTTTGTATATGCTTAAGTCGGTTTTTCATTTAAGTGCAACTTGATAACTTGCTTTAAAATATCTATTAAAATATAATTGGTATGTATCAGAAAAATATATGGCTCGTAAAAAAAATAATAATTTTTAAATACAACGAATATTAAAATGATCGTAACTAAAGTAATTCATAATAATCATTTGTTATCATTAATAGGTATGTGATTATCATATTATATTATTTTCAATTTTAAGTGGTATTTTTCATTTATTATATACCAGATTTTAACCTAATCAAGCCCAAATCTTAACCTAGCCAAGCCGTAGTCTGCTATAAAATTTAATCGTTCTTTCTTTTATTATTGCAGTAATTCAAGCAACATTTTTTTCACATTAAAATTTGGTTAGGGACGCCAGCGGGGCCGTGAGGACCCATTTTTGGTTCGTGTTCCGCTACGGGCAACCTAAACGTGAAATATAAGCTTTCCCAGTACCATGGATATTAAGATAGCCGTAGATAGTCCGTCTCTCGACGATCGTATGTGATGGCTTAGAAGAAAACAAAAAATAAAATAAATACTCCAGTTCATAGAGTGTGAAGTCTAAATAAATCGATACGATTGTAGGCGTTCGATAGATAAATGTTGGCCTTCATTTTTAATCTGAAATACGGTTCTGCAGTCTGCACTGTGACCAATAAACCTCCCTCGGAGATCTCTCCATACATGATAAATACATGATGTATGATAATGATTATCGCCCTGATGATGTCTTACAAGTTAAGTCGAAACGTTGCCTATAATAAAATAATCACCCAACAATTTTGGGAGTATTTTATTTTTCTCATCCTGGCCGAAACCCTGATTAATTTCTCCCGCGTTTTGCAATACCTATGTATTTACACTTATAACAACATATTTGTTTTTTACCCTTGCATTCGAACTTTTTCTGTGTAAACATATATAAATAGTTAGCTATGGAATTTACTGAAGTTATAAGAATAGCCTGAAGGAATTCCAGCAATGTGGGATATAAAATACAAACGGCTGATTTTCAAGAAAATAGCAAAGAAAAAAATTTTTGTAGCATTTTCTAAATTATTAGATGATTTTTGTTGGAGTTCGGTCAAGGTAGATCCAAAAAAATACAAATTTTAAAAAAAAGGTTATTTTAAAAAAAATTATCTGCCGACGTTTTGGCTTACATTGTAAGCCATCTTCAGGGCTGTAGAAATACATTGACATGAGAATACAATAATAATTTACAATATTATAATATAGAATTGCCATAATATAATGTGACATCAAAAGTATGAATGCAGAAAGCCATGTAAGAGAATTTAAAACATGCAGACAACAACCCAGGTTGTTCGGCAGATAATTTTTTTCTTAAATACACTTTTTTTTTCCATTTGTATTTTTTTGTATCTACCTTGACCGAAACCCCCCAAAAATCATCTAATAATAATGCCTACGGTCAACAAAAAAAAAACTCTACATTTGAACATTTTCGTAAAGTGCTACGAAGAAAATGTTTGGTGTGAATTTCAAGGCGATTGTCTTATTATCACTTACAAAAATGCTACACTTGTGGTTTAGTGATTTAGGAAAGAAAGTGAGTAATACGCTACTATTACGGTTGAAAATAAGGAATCTCACTTCATACATAATACATACATTAAAAGTAAAGATTATTCTAAAGTCCGATGGAGGTCTTTGCTCCTTCATCACAACAAGCTACTAGCTTATCCTGAATTAGTATTCCATCATCCTTGACAAATATACTTGGGATAAATATTTTTAGCCTACCCTGTTCTCCAAGTGAAAGAATTCACTTGCCCCTGAATGTGAAGAATTCTTGTATGAATTCTAAATGAAAGCCACCGTTTAAATATATTACTTCTACATAATAATGACTTTAGCATCTGTTTTTTATAAATATTAATGAACTGATGAATATTTTATAGTGGCAGAACATTGCAGATTACACAATTAATTATCTTCTAGTTAGTCATTAAGAGTAATATATTGTCAACGGTGGCCCTTGTTAACTTATATTTAATGTTTAAGACAAGATTTCACATGGAAATTTTTTTTTTTAGGGTGTCAGTGAGATGTTTATAAGCACGGCATGTGTTAAAATGATTTATGAGTTTAGGGTGTAATTTTATACTTCTCATTAAAGGGGTTTTTCGGCTTCTCATGAATGCAAACTGTTATGGAACGATTAATTCCAATTTATATGCCTTAATGAGTAAAATCTGATAGTTTTTGCCCGCTTTTGCAATAATAAATTCTTATAGAGAAACTATAAGTCGTTCAACATAATTTGCAGTATATGTAGTAAAATTATTATTCATTAAAATTAATATTATTCATTTGAGACTTTATACTTTTTTTTTTTAACTTTAATGAGACAGATATAAACATTGAAAACTATGATCTCTTCTGAATTCTAAACTGCTTTCTTTCGGATATCAACTTTATAAAATTTCATACACATAAAATTGAAATGTAATGAAACCAAAACTTTTTGAATAAAAAATTTAATTCTTCAAGCCTAAAGTAATTTCAATTATTAACATAATTAGAGATTTATCGCTAATCGGGTTATCACTTTTTAGTGCAACTTCTTCAAACTGATACATGCTGAGTGTTTTTTTTGTTTTTTTTTCAATCCGAACAGATATTCCGTCCTATTTTTCATTCGAATGTAAAATGGAAGACTTCCTTGGAAATCTCATATTTTTCATTAAAAAGACTACCCATGACCAAGCTAAAACTTAATTCTTAGTGTGAGTGCAAACTAATATCAGTATTTAGACAAATACTGTGTAAAAAAAAAAAAAAATAACCTTTAGAGTATGTAAGAAGAAGAATTCTTCTTCAGCCAAAGGGTAGATTATATTGCAGAATGGGAATTTTCGACCATCTGCCCGTATACAATACTCGATACAATTATTGACTATTTTTCCAAACAACAATATAATTAATACAAGTAAGTCAGCAGTTAAGAAAGATAACTAACTCCTTGGCTTACGAGAAGGTTGACGAAAGGAACTACTGGGAAGACCACTTGTTTGTACTACAATGTAATTAATGACCATTAGCCTGTACTACAATATAATTAGTACAATAGGGTCAGTAATGAAGAAAGTTTACAAATCGTTTGCTTATAAAAAAAGGTGACAAAATGAACTACTGGTTATTAGCATTAGTCTGTCCTACAATATAATTAATATAACAAGATCAGCAGTGAACAATTCTGATGCTTACGAAAGGTCTGACAAAGGAACTACTGGGATGACTATTTACTCGTACTACAATATAATTAATGACTATCAGCCCGTACTACAATTTAATGTAATACAACTATGTCAGTATTGAAGAAAGATTAACAACTCTTTTGCTCACTAGAAGGTTGACGTAAGGACCTACTGGGATGACCATTCATTCAGTCATAATGTAGTTAATGACCATTAGTCCGTACTACAATATAATTAGTACAATAAGGTCAGCAATGAAGAAAAATTAAACAAAAAAGACAAAAGAAGCTTCTGGTTATTAGCATTTGTTATTATGACCATTTGCACGCACTACAATATAATTAATACAAGAAGATCAGCAATGAAGAAAGTTTAACACTCTATGGCTTACAAAAGGTAGGACAAAAGGAACTATTGGAAATTACCATTTGTCCTTACTGCATTGTAATTAATACCTTAGGGTCAGTGAAGTAAAATTTTTATTATAAAATAATTAGAAAAATATTTAATTTCCAATTATTAGTATCTAATTTTTAAAAGAAAATTGTAGAGCATAATAGTTTCCTCCATCCCAGGAGTGACTAGCCCTAAAAGTTCTTGTTCCTGTAAACATCAAGTGATGATGATGATGATGTCCCGGAGGAAGGAAATCCTTTCTCAGCCGGAGACCCAGTTGTTACTTACAAGGTCCTTGAAACCCAAAACCAACAAGTTCTGGAGTAATTCTGAAAGTGGTTAATAGCCGCTAACTTCTCGGATTAGTCCCCCACCCCCTCCCCCTTACTAATTTATACAGCTCTCATTTCTACAGCCGCCCTCCGTGCCCCAAACTTACATCCAATTACAGAATTATATTCATTTCGATTGATTTTAACAATTCATCACTCTCGCAGAGTTAGGCCAAGAGGGTGTACTCCAAGGAGCAATTAAATATGTTAACCAACTATTGTTATTATCGATCTTAACAAGAAAAGAAATATGATTATCAAGAATAAGAAATATTATTATGATCAAAAGATCAGAATAGTTCATTGATTTTATATTGAAAGGAGTTTGTGGGTGGAGATTTTTTTTAAACTGAATGAACTTGGTGGATCCATAAATAATGAAGTAAAGTTACTTTACGAGAAAGGTGAAATTTATATTAATAATGCATTATAAAATTTGATTCAAAATAAAATTAAACAAATATTTAAAATACACAAGCCCTTCCAGTTTCATTAGTCTGTGCCTTATAAGTGAGTATACATTATTTTCTGTGGGTTAAAATGCAGCACTAAAGAGAACAAAGAAATTGTTGTTCGATTCCATGGGCGATTGCATAACAAGATAATCAGGTAATCAGGTAATAATCAGGTTGCAGGACATGTACATTATAACGTATTACAAAAAAAGATCAACGTAAGCAAGAAATTTATGGATGTACAATATGCTAAAGAATTATTGAATTGATAAAATATTTATGTTTAATACTTAGAATATTAACAGTTTTTTTCTCCCCATATCGTCTTCAATAAGAATATTAACAGTTTTTTTTTCTTCTCCAAACGCCTTCAATATTTCTTTGAATAATCTCTTTTGATAATTTTATTAACTTCTTTGCAAGTTGAAACTTATCACTGTCCAGTGAATTTATAACTTCTTTGTTTTCCAAACTTAAGTTTTCTGTGCCCATTTTACTATTACTTCTTTTCCTATTTACTTATTTATTATTCAAAGCGTTTTATATTACAACTGCTATCTTTCTTTCTCTAACATGCCATTATGGGAGTCTTCTTTTGGGCTTAACTTCGGACGAAATTGTGACCACTTCTAAGGTTGATACACATATCTAGGTGAGCCTTGCTAGTGAGGTTGTTGGCGACTGTCCTTATTCTAACAGAAGCCAGAGTTTTTCTACATGAAGGCATAATAAGGATAGAGAGTTTTATCGAGTTTCTGACGTTCTACAAGCTTGAGGACTTTACACAGAAGGAGGAAAGGCCAAATATTTTAATCTCCTTCTCAAAAAGCAAAAAAGCCAGGGTCTCTCAAAGGGTTCGAATCTTTAAATATATTTGTATGTGGTAGACTAAGCCGATCAACGTATTGACTCCCATGATTGATCGAACATTTATTTGAACAAATATTTCAATGTTTTGAACAGTTTCGAGGCGTATTAATGATATTTGCGTAAGCCAGAACGTTAAAATAATGTCAATCGAATTTTGGTAAATCTCCTCAATAAAAACCAATCAATTAGGAAGATTGGTATATATTTGTTATTATAAATATATTAAGCTTTCTACCAATCTTACAATCTTCAGAATAAAAGATTACAATCTTCAAAATAAAAGATTACAATCTTCAGAATGATACTATTTAATTCTGGTTAATTACCTAAGATCTTAACTCTAAAAACCTATTTTTCAGATTAAGTACATACCTAAGAGTTCTAGGTAAATTTTCACTTATAATAATTATTTTTCATTCTTACTGTAAAATTATCGCAATCTTCCTCTATTTTGAGCTTAAAACAAAAATTTATTTTGTTTGCCAAAATCAGTTTTTTAAAACGAAACATCCTTAGTTTTTTTTTGTTTTTTGTTGTTTTTTTTTTTCAGTTTTCCCCATCCAATGAAGAATTGAGCCCAATTATAATTACTAAAGTATTTATTAGGCTAAAGTATATTAGATAGGCTAAATCCCTAGGGCTTGTTATAAACACACCAATTTCGATAAAATTTCCGCAAAAACAGAAAGAAAATACTTCTTATTGTGCTGAATATTGAACCTAAAACCTTTGGACTGTATAACTAACAAAGACAAAAATTGATGAATGTAGAATGTAGTAATGATTAATTTTTTTATTTAATTGGTATTATGGAGTTTAGTTACGTCCTTACACCTTTACGCATTATGGATTAACAGGCACATTCGTATCTATTTTTCAAAAATGTATTAAGATAATCGCCATTTTTGCTGCTAAAACAGACAAACAGAATAAATATCTTTAATTTTCATGAACTTAACTTTTATAAAATGGAGATTTTCAAAAGACATTCCTTTTCTCTGAATTTTGCAATATACTACTAACCTGATGTACGTCATAGTAATGTGTTATTTTTTTCCTGCCTACAGGTGAAACCTGTATAGTTAAATCAAGCTAAAAGGATTAAGTAATTCGAAACCTATTGGTATTGCTTTTATTATCTTGTTTCTGCTTATTTATTTGACCCCAAGAAAAAAAATCATATAGTCGCTCTATTGTTCGCAATATTCCCTCAAGGATTAAAACATTTTTATAAATTTTAAAATTGCTTTTTACATGATTGTTTGACGGACGAATAGTTACAAATTGACTGTTGAGGCTTTTAAAGAAAGAAATATGTAAAATAAAACATTTTTTAAATGAGTATTTCAATACTCAAAATAAAATTGAAAGGTTAATAAACAAAAAATTTAGTGTGAGTTGCCATATTTGAAGCTATAACTTCTATTTGGTATTCAGGCTGACCCATGTGATTTATTTGGACAGTTTCAAGTAGACATGCATAAATGGATGTGGAACCACAAGTGAATGTGGAATTCCCTGCACTTCCTCCACTGTGCATTTCCTACGAAATAACATCCTTCAATTTGAATTTATCCTCTCATACATTTCTCTGAATTCCAATAGAAATTATCCATGCCAAGATGGATAGAGCACATCAACAATTATCTTCCCTTTTCCTCAGTAAGATAATGACTTCATGAATGCCGTTTTCTATGGGTAAACCCAATAATACCTTGCTTCGTTTTGAATTCATCACCATTTGTTTTTTTAATCTGCGTTTCTCCAATTCCCCTTCCTATCCCTAAGATCATCAACATATTTCTTCCCTTTTCCTCAGTAAGATAATGAATTCATTATTTTCATTTTCTATGAAAGCTTATCTGCCATTGTTGTTTGGTTAGTTAAATGGTAACCTCCAGACCTTGATCCTAATCTAGTTCGGCACACTTGCACACACACTGCATCTTTTCCAGTAAGCACTTGGTTTACCCAATAATACCTTACTTCATTTTGAATTCATCAGCTTTTTTTTTAAATCTGCGTTTATCCAATTACCCTTCCTATCCCCAAGATCATCAACATATTTCTTCCCTTTTTCTCAGTAAGATAATGACTTCATTATTTTCGTTTTTTATGAAAGCTTATCTGCCATTATTGTTTGGTTAGTGAAATGGTAACCTCCAGACCTTGATTCTAATCTAGTTCGGCACACTTACTCACACACTGCATCTTTTCCAGTTATCACTTGGTTTACCCAATAATTCCTTTCTTCATTATGAATTCATCAGCATTTTTTTTTTTAAATATGCGTTTCTCCAATTCCTTTCCTATCCCCAAGATCATCAACATATTTTTTCCCCTTTCCTCAGTAAGATAATGACTTCGTTATTTTCATTTTCTATGAAAGCTTATCTGCCATTGTTATTTGGTTAGTTAAAAGGTAACCAGCTGACTTTAATGGGGAATCGGGCACACTGCATCTTTTCTAGTAAGCACTTGGTTTACCCAATAATACCTTACTTCATTTTGAATTCATCAGCATTTTTTTTTTAATCTACATTCCTCCAATTCCCCTTCCTACCTCCTAGATCAAATTTTATATTCCCTTTTCCTCAGTAATGATTATATTTAAAGAAATTTCTACGAATCCATATACCATATGTATTATTAATTATCTTTAACTGCATCATTAATTCCTTTCTTCTTGTTGTGTCATTTTCTGTTGCACTTTAACTCACTCTTCTCACAAGGACTGACGTCAAAAGCCAGGACAACGAAAGAAATATCACCGTTGTTTTTGATTTATCATGTTTTTATTAATATTTTTATTATATTATAGAAGATATTATATCTCAGTTGCATTAATAATTAACACTGGATTATATATTAAATATTTTATGTACATTATAAGCTCTTTATCTACATTTTTAGGTATCAATTATATTTTAGAAATGCGTTCGACAATTTTTGGAAAACCTAAACCAACCAAATATAGCACATTTTTAAATGATGTTTAAAGCAGAGCAGTTGAGTTATTATTGTTTCATGAGGGGTGGGTGGCCGGTATGTGGGGTTCCTTCGGCATATGGGATAGTCCCAAACATGTGTATGATAAACAATGAAATTACCCTTCGTCTTTTGTGCCCTACCACACTTCCCAGCCACTACACCACTTTTCTCCTGTCATACTCAAAAGAAAACCAAGTTAGTTTCTTTCATTAGTAATTGTGGAAACTGCTAATAGATAGCTGTGTGGTAGCAATATATTTATATTGTATTTTGTGTTATTATACAAATTATTTAATTATGCATTTATATTTTGTTATGTTATTGAATTTTACAATATTTTGTTTAATTTAAATTGTATACTAAGTAAAGGGACATACAGAAATCTTCTTCATAAATGGCCTGAAATAAAAAAAAAAATGTTCCTTACCAACTAGGAATATCTTTAAGTGTTTAAGACTAAGCCGATCAACGTATT
>KZ806951.1:462079-475169 GCA_000696205.2 Oncopeltus fasciatus
TACATTCGTAAGGGAGTAACATGTTTAACTATTTATTTAGCAGATAAAACCATATTTTATAAAATACAGGTTTTTCCAAGAAAATTTACCTAATGAATAGAATAGAAATTTTTTATATTAGCAACAAAAATAAAATTCCAACAGAGCACTGGCTATCATTTAGAGCCAGCCATATTAACATAAATCCACAATTTATTTATATTATTACATATACTAAAATCAGTAACCAATAATGTATAACACAATAAATCTACCTTTTTATCTTTCCCTATAATACATTTATGGCAGAAGTGGCTTTGTTTAGTTTCATTAAAAAAATGTTTTGTTGATTAAATAATGTCCAGAGTCTGCATTCATTCACTGTTTTTATTAGCTTATAATTAGGAAATGGGACTTGGTAGACCAGTGGTTAGGACTCCGAACTCCAGAGTCAAAGGTCCCAGGTTCAATATTCAAGCTTAAGTTAGCAGTTACTGTTTTCTTTCTGTGCTTCTGTTTGTAAAGAGGTTTACTGGTGTGATTCTGGGAACACCTAGCCCTAATTGGGTACCATTCTTAATTAGGAATAATCACAAACAGTGAGCTGTTGGTCACAAATAAATCACATATTAACATGCCTTCCCCATCCCCATGAGCCTCTATGACTTCCTTATTTTATTTCTTTTTTTAATTATTAGGAAACCATCTTTTGTTCTTTTCTAATTTTAATAATTGTTGGCTGCCCTTTCAACCACTTAATGTAATGGAGAGAGAGGACAAGCTATCTAGAGGTCGCCACATGACTTTCAAACATCCATGGCTCAGAACGAGTTTTTATTTATCAATAAAAGCTGCTCCTAGGCAGGATTTGAACACAAGCTACCCTGGCGCCCAAAATTTACCTTTGAATTTGAAAAATATTTCATATACATGTTTTCCTGATATTTTCAACTGATTTTTCAATTTAAAAAATATATTAATTCTGTCATGAATATTACAGGTTAACATCTTAATTTTTAGATTCATATTTAATTTTGCTACTCAGTTTTTGTTGTTTTTTTAGCTTTATGGAGGTTTTCTTTCTTACCTTTAATTTTTGAAATTTTACTACAGCAAAGTCGGTTTAAAAATTAAAAAAACTTTTCCTGAGATTATTTTTTTGCCATGGATTTCTTTTCCTCGTAATAATGAGGTCAGTTGGTGGAAGAAACCCGAGCTGAGACAAAGTAGTTCCTGAAGATTATATTAAACTAGACTTTCATTTAAATTTAAATATAACATAGAAAATCACCCCCACCCCAGCATAAAAATGAAAAATAATACTGACCTATCCTATCCTCAGGTACTTTTAACTTCAAATATACCATGTTTTTGAGTATATGCTTGGCAAGTCTGGCCAACTTCTTATTATTTCCCAAGCTTCTTTCTCTTTTTTCAATTGAAAAGATTCTAGGTAGTGCTCAATTGAAGGGACATATCTTTTATGTGTTTCGGTATGCATTAGACTTCTGATGGGTGGATGAAGGGTACTCAATTAATTTTTATTTTTCATTTATAGTTAAAGAAGAAACTGATTACTAAAGTTCCCAAAAGAGTGTATAATTATTATTGAAAAAAAAAAAAAAAAAAAAAAATCATACAATTCAGAGCCGAAAGAAAAATAGCAAGAGAAAATTTTTTCTCCCTTCATATGTTCATTAAAAAGTAAGTAGTTATGTTCCCTCTTCTTAGTGAACGAATTATTCCTAAGTCCTTAAGTATTGTCCTGCATCAGTGGTACACTCAAACAAATTTTAACAGAAATCCCTTATATTAGAAAATAACAGATAAAATAAAATGTATCGAGTTATCAAGAAACAAGAAGTTTGTCATTCAATCAGGCTGGACAAACAACACTCATAGAATTGAATTGCAAGGCTGACTATTCACTGGAAGAGACCAAAAATACTTATGAGACTGAAAAGTTGCATTTAAAAGAGATCAATGAGCCCTTAAATAACAGTGAAGTAAATTACAACTACCTTTACTATGCAAACCATTTAGTATTTTGATGTTTGTGGTAGCATTCAGATTATTTATTCCTGAAAACTGTATTTATCTGTTCGTAATTAATAAGGAATGATAATTGACATGAAAAACATTTTTTTTCATCATTAATCCACAAAATAAGATTGATGCAATCTTCAGATAGGCATTAGAATGAGATTACACCGAAGGCCTAAAATTGTTTGATTCATAGTAAAAATGAGCATGTTCAAAACTTGAATTTGTTTTAATCTTGGTGAATTACGAGTTTAACACTTTATTCAGGGGGAAGACAATAGTTTCTTCATTATGATATTGGTTTAGTAATAGTGGGTGACACCAAGCAATTTAAGTTATTACCATTCATTAATCAAAAGTACTTATTGTCAGAAAGTTGACGGTCTCTTCCAGGAGGAGACCAATTTAAACCATCTAAGTTCAAATAAGTCTCTGTCAACCTTTCATAGATAAAAAAGATGTGTAAATAAATTTCATCAAATAATATAAGTCCATTTAAATAGGAAGCTCACTCATATGACAATTGCATAGAAGAGGTGTATGTATTAGTCATTCACTTTAATGCAATGAACAGGTGAGTTAAAGAGGAAACATAATTTAATTTCACATTATTTGTTATATTTTCTTTTAATATTTCATATAAAAATCTATATATATTATAAATGCTTAAAAAAATCTAAAAACGAACATATATAAAGAATCTAAACTATGATATAATTAAATAAAACATAAATTTTTTAAGAAACAAAACATCTAACACAATTAAAACTTAAAATAACAATGAGGAGAGGAAAGAGTATTATTATTTAACTAACATAAATAAAAATAAAAACTTTCAAAATATCACAATATTTAACTTGCTAAGCAAGGTCTGAATAATTTTATGAGTATCACTTTCAATTGCACATTTAGTATGATGTAGTGTCTCCATTTCCTTGTTTACTTTGCCTCACAGGTACAGCTATATGACACCTAAAGAGTCAAAGGACTTTTTGTTTGAGAGAGAAACTTCCATTAGTTAAATAGTAAACAAAACTATACTGTTTTTTTGTTGTTTTTTTTTCATTGAAATGATAAATTATATAAAGGTAGTTTNTTCGAACCATACTAAAATAATTTTGCAAATAATAATATTACTAAAACAAAACTATAAAACCTTGTCTAATTAATAATTTGTTGGTTTAACTTGTATAATAGATCAAGCCTAAAATTCAGAAAATGAACCGTATTAAATTTATATTAACGATGTTCACCATTATGTATTTTTAATAAAGGTAACAGAGTAGATAATATAATTTTCTTGAACATGGTCTTTTTCGTTTGCTTCTCTTTTAAAAAAAATGAAATAACAAAACAAGGATTTCAAGAAATGCATTGAATTTTTATTTCTACAGCATCATTCTGTAGCATTTTTGTACATTTGTATTATTATATCTAAGTGTTTAAATGGAATAATATGCAAAATGAGAATTAGCTTAATTTATGAAATTTTTTAGTATAGAAGAGATTTTTTTTTCTAGAAAATATACTGTTATTATTATTCTTTTGATAAATTATTTCCTCTTTCAGTTTGTTTGCTGACGTACAAGAATTCAAAAGCTCTTTTAAACAATGTGTATCCCAGGGCTTAAAAAATTCTCTTCAGGTATTAATAAATTCTTTTTTTTTTTTTTTTTAATATTATCTTTCAATATGTGTACATTTCATGTGTATTTGTGTTTATTAATTATAGTTTTTAACCTGTATGTTATTAAAGACTGGAATATACTAATGAATTTATTCAACAACTGTTTTACAGACTTTAGGCTGTGTAATCTCATTGTTCAATATTTCTCCGAAGATGACACTATCTGTCCTTACCATAGTTCCTGTTGTAATAATTACTGGCTCTTTATTTGGAATGGTATTAAGAGAAATTTCGAAAGCTGCTCAAGATCAGGTATTATATTGTGATAATTTTAATGATAGTATGACTTTTTTTAAACAAATTTTAACTATTATTTTCATTTGAACACCACCTTTGTGTAGCTCCCTGTTATCAAATACTATTTATAGGTTGTAGATAGTGTTATGCCCTAAAAATTAATAGACAACGAGAACTGAGAGCACTCAACAAGTGTGTGAAGTTTCTTTAAACTTCTACAAAGTTACGTTGCCAACATCATCCACAATTCAGTGAGTAAAGACAAACGTTTTAGCCCCAAGTAGGCAGGCAGGGTTCAGACTTGTCTGTCTTATCTGTCCCCTCCCTCACTTAGACCACTGTCTCAGTACAGGGCCCTTGAGCTCCACGTCCCAGTTCGAGGCTCGGAGTTTTTTTTTTCTTGTTTTTTTTCTCTCTATTATTGCCTTATGATGAGAGATAATTGCTACCATCAAGAGATATCTAGCGGAGGTAAAGAAGCAAAGGGGCGGACCCATGACACCTCCAAAACACAAAAGGAGACACCGGTCAGCGACTCCCCCACGGAGCGTAATAATAATACACAGTCTATAGCGCCTCCCCCCCCCTGCCTTCCGATTCTGTGGAAGAGAACATCCATTCGGAAGAGCACACATCGTCAAGATTTGCCACAAACAACCCCGAGTAATTCGAATTCCGCCTATATTTGTGAGAAATCTCAAAGACTTCAGACTGATGTGTTCCCAGCTGAATGAGAGCTGAATAGACAACAAGACACAAAAATAATCCCTGACAGCCCAGATTCCTACAGAAAAAAAATTAATGGGCTGTCAGGTTTAGAAGGAGCTGGAAGAACGGACCTCTACTACTCGTAGCCTACTCCTCAAGTACAGACTACAACTCGAGTCCGGAAAGTAAAGTTAAAACGAATGATGCCTTCCATGGAACCCTTCAATATCCTCCCAAATCATCAGTTCGGCTTCAGAAGTAGGCATTCTACTGTCCAGCAAATGTTTCGAGTCGTAGACTACATTTCCTCTTCCATTGAGCGCAAAGAGTACTGCCTAGGAGCTTTTTTGGGTGTTTCCCAAGCATTTGATAGAGTCTCATACAGTGGTCTCTTCTGTTTAAACTGAAATCCATACTTCCTAGTAACACTTACCTTATCCTTAAGTCTTACTTATCCAACCGTTTCTTTAGGGTTCGGCAAGGAGTAGATTACTCCGATTTCTACCAAGTGGAAGCGGGAGTTCCTCAAGGTAGTGTGCTTGAACCTATCCTATTTATCCTGTACACTGCTGACATCCCTACCCTTCCAAGTACCCTCTTAGCTCTAGTTGCGGACGACAAAGCTATCCTATCCTCCCATCCCGATCCTAAAACTGCTTCTAAAAACCTATAAGATCACCTCGAAAAAATCAAACAATGGTGTGGCAAATGAAGAATACAAATCAATGAAGAAAAATGCGTTCAAGTTAATTTCCAACTGCGAAAGAAAGACTTCCCTGAAATTGTGAAATTTAACAATATTCCTTTACCACATTCAAATTCCTTTCGTTGCCTTGGGTTCCATCTTGACTCACGACTTACATGGGGAGAACATACTAAAATTAAAAGACAAGAACTCAATTGGCAATATGGACTTAATATAGACTCATGAATAAGAAATCCAATCTTACGGCAGAAAACAAACTGACGCTGTACAAAACCTTATTACGACCAATCTGGACTTACGGAGTGGAAATCTGGAGTACCCCCAAGCCTTCCAACATCCAAAGAATCCAGTTCTTTCAATCCAAAACCCTGAGAATAATTGCAAATGCTCCCTATTACGTATCCAATTCTTCCCTTCACCATGATCTTAATATTCCTTTTGTTCAAGACCTCATTTCTTCAAGCTTCATCCTTTTCCACAGTAAACTGCAATACCATCCTAATCAACTAGTACAGACCATGTCTTCCAACTCCAACCCCTTCAACCCTCCCCATAGACTCAAACGAAGATGGCCCCATGACCTCCTGGGGACATAGCCTGTAAATAATTTGAGAGTGGTGTCATTGGTCACCTTCTCTCCTCATGTGATTGACATTGAATGTCATTTTTAATTTCATTGTAATAAAATTTCAAAATGTTTTTTATTTAACAGAATGTAATAAATAAATAAAAGTTTATAAAAAAAAATTATATTTTCATGGGATTATTTTCATAATTTTTCTCTTCTTATTATAATTAGTAATTTGTAGGTTGTCAAATAAGCCGATAATAGGCATTGTCATTATCAGTCATTTGCGTATTAAAAAGTAAAATACAAGAGAAAGAGGTGTGTGCTGACTAAAAGTCTGTCTATTTTTTTTACTAGAATCACCTTCGATACACTTATTTCATTTAGGAAGTTATAAGTTAGTTTTCATTTTGCTACATATAGGTCACCTTGAAAATTGAATTATTTTTTTCTAAACCTGTTAATTGTTTAATATTTTACTTGCTTCAGTTTAAATTGTTTTTTATCTTTTGTCATATTCTAGCTAGGACCTGACTAATGCATTGTAACTGCTGTGGCAGCTATAGGATTACAGATGCCATGTCTATGATTCCACATATAACTCAAGGTCCTTGAGGTCTTAGAGAGAATATCTACTCTGACTGGGTTCCAAAAGACAGTTTGAGTTCTATTAGGACTCCAAGGCCTCATTTAATCTCAGCTGTTGTGATTTGACTAACTAATTTAGTTAAAAGCAGAGACTGAATTCTTCTCTTTTACAAATGCAATAACATTACTTATACCGTGATCATGCCCTATCTTATTCACTGTTCACTGACACCATATTCAAGGCAGCCTGAAGTCCCTTTAATTAAGAGAAAAGTACTTTATCATCCTTCAGAAAAACATGGTAGCCTGTTTCGAAAGACTTACAGGGAAGATTTTTTTACCCTCAAAGAATTAAGCAGGATGAAGTTGATACAAGGGATTTTTAATTCCTGAGCAAAAGCAGAGAAATCTGCTGTATAATATGTTATCGCAAGATATTCTCCTAGCAGTTTTAAATTTTAGTTCATTTACTGCTTCTGAGAAACAATAATTTGCATCTTGCTTTATTAAAATCCTAAAGCATAATAAATAAGATGGTTGGAAAACTACCCCAATTACTTGAATCTATATTAGTTATCAAAGCAGCCTTCAACCATTGTTCTATACATCTGTACTCTAAAGATGGGTATTAAGATGAATTTTGAATTCAAAATTTAAATCTTTTGAATTCCATAGAAGTTTTTTAGGAAGCAAAAAATCCACTCTTAAATTATCTTCCTTGACCTATGATAGATAAGTATGCTGAACAGGCTAATTCATCCTTCATAAATTGTGGTTGTCACAGCTTCTGTTGTGATCTCTTTTAGTATCACTTCAGGCAACCATGTAATTTATCAGCAATAATTACACAAACTTCTTATCCTTTGAAGTAGGTAATGAACTTTTAATATCAACAATGACATGGACAAAACATTTAGCATTTTCAAATTTACATATCTCTTAACCTTAGCTGTTTAACAAGCTATACAACATTTAACCCATTCTGCTACATCTTTGTTCATATGTGGCCTGTAGTGTTTCTAAGCCATTAATTTCCTGATAGAGTTAATCCTGAATGAATGAGTTGGGGAATTATGTTTAAAATTTCAATTTGATCTATGGTGAAATTGTTTGAATTTTAACTATTCACTGATCATCATTATTGTTAAACAACAGTCTGATCTCACAAGACCCTGTACATGCTCATTTTCATCAGTTTTAAAGTTAAAGGTCTCCCTAAGTGAGGTAGATTTTCGTGTTCTCGGCCTCCCACCTGTTATTGTGGTCAGCTTTTACTTCTTTTTGTCTTGCTAACTTACAAGAAGTTGATAGGTGTACGTGTATTCTCAAAAATTACAATACAATTTTTTAAATATAATGATGAATTTGTTTTAAATAGCAATAAGCATATATTTAGCAATTGATTTAAAATAGCCTGTGTATGTGCATTCAAGGGTGTTTCTGTTTTGGGTAGTGTCATTTTTAAATGTTATATTTAAAAAAATAATTTTTCATTTTAGTCAGGTAAGGTTTTTACTATGTGTGAAGAAGTCCTCAGCAATATTCGAACAGTTCGATTTTTCTCTAATGAATCATTAGAATGCAGAAAATTTAATGAGGAACTTGAGAAAACATGCCAATTAAATGTTGCTCTTGGATTTGGTATTGGATTATTCCAGGTAAATCTTTAACTTATCAATTACATGCATAATCTATATTATTTTATGTAAACAAACAAAAATTTATTCAAATGAAGAGTTTTTTGACCGTAGATATTATTATTAGATGTTGTTGTTTTTTTTGTTGGAGTTTGGTCAAGTTAGATTTTTTTTTAAAAATGTGTATTTTTTGTTAATTATTTATTAATGTTCACGTAGGCTTCGACGGTCGTCAGATGTATTAACCGTTTCTTCTTCCGGGTTGGATCGTGTCAATTTGTTGATATTTGCCGAGCTTTTGCACATCAATTGATGGCTTCTTCAGGGCTGAAAAGAGAATGAGAGTCTGTTACTTGTTTACACAACTCTCATTCTCTTTTCAGTCCGTAAGAAGCCATCACATGATGTGCGAAAGCTCAGCAAATAACAACAAATTGACACGGTCCAACCCGGAAGAAGAAACGGTAAATTATTTATTAAGATATTAATTTCATTAATGAACATTTGCTCCAGGTAACAGCACGTCCCCACTCGCTTTCATGATAGCCTTGAAGATGGCTTACAATGTAAGTAAGGTCGGCAGATAAGAAAAAATACTCTTTTTTTTTAAAATTTAATTTCTCAACTCCAACAAATGGCCTACTTCTAAGGCGTATATAATATTTAACAATATATGATAACTCCTGCGTGACGGACTCTTTTATTTATCCATTAATAGGAATGACCTTGGCTCAATGACCGAGTAAAATGATGTCATTGAAATGGCCTTCGCCCGCGCCAATAGGCTTCTCCCTTGTGTTTCGGCAGTGTAAGTGAGAGGGGAGTTTTCTGTGTTTCCAGTAGGGCACTCTGTATTTCCAGCGGCTGGAAAAGCGCGGACGTCCGGGGGAAGGGGGCCATGGAGAGAGCATTTATCGAGCTGGAATGCTCCTGTCGCTGGCATGACGGACTGCGAGCGGGTACTTTCCAGTGTGCAGACTCCAGCAGGGGTGGGACATTAGCATTTTAGATGAGCTCTTCCTGTTACATGGCTGCAGTGGTCACACCCCAACCGCGCCCCCCCCCCCAACACTGTGTACATGGTGGATTTCTATGTGTGTTTTCAATATGCATCTACCGTACGACCGCCTTAATGCAACTGAACAGGCAAACATCCACATTTTCCATGGCGTAAAGCAGTTCGTAAATCAACTGATGTTTAGCTTCATAAAATATATACTAAAATTATATATCCTATGATATAAATATAAATGACTGGTACACTAAACCTACATACTCCTACATTTTAACTCTTCACACCCCTATCATCAAAAAATAAATGTTTAAAAAGCCTCATTTCCAGAACCCTTAACTTCTCCCACAATATGTTCCACGAAAAAAACATTAAACATATAACAGACATTATTAACCATAATGGCTTTCCACCATTCATAATACACAGACTCATTAATCAATTTTATAATTTTCATTCTACCCCCCTCCCCCCCACTCCAATTCCATCTAGTGACACTCCAATATACCGTTCCATATATTCCCACTCTATCAGAAAATATCAATAAAGCTCTAATTAATACCTTCCCTAAACTACGCATAGGCTTCACCAACAACAATAAACTACAAAATTTGTACACTAAACTGATAGACCCCATTCCCGATATTTACAGATGTAACGTCATTTACAAAATCCCCTGCGCCACTCAAAATTGTACGGCAGCATATGTTGGACAAACAAAGATCCCCATAAAAAGACGAATCAGTAACCATCAACATGACATTACAAATAATAAAACCACCACATACCTTTGAAAACACTATTACTGACAAACTCACTTTCGACTTTGATAAATTCACATTTCTTGCGACTGAACCAAACCTTAGAAACGACTTTTAGCTGAGTCTATTCACATTCATTTAGAACATAACCCCATTAATGACAAAACAGACAAATACTATATTTCTTCCACATACAGTAATATTTTTCTTATAACAAAAATCACCATAAGAAATTATATTCAATTAATTAAAATATAAATAAATTATAAAGTATAAATTATATATATTTACTAATTTCATCTTACAAAAAGACATTAAAAAGAAAAACTAGTGTTTTTTTTTAGAGGCTCTTCTCTGTATTTCTGCCATTAATGATCTCGACAAAGCGTCACCAAAAGTGGTTTCTTTCTTTTAAGAATTAGCAGACGGAAATTATCAGAGACAAACAAATAAAAAATTAGGTAAATAAATTTTAAATATGCGGTATGTGTGTGTATATATTTTTTAATGGACCAAATTAATATTTCATGTAGAATCATTGAAAAAATGAGGAAGTTTTTAAATGTGGTGTCGACTTAAAGTATTATTGTATATTAAACATTGATTATCATTTCCCTTGTGTTAATGACCAAGGTTGGCCATTAAAAAAAAAAAAAAGAAAACTAAGATTGTTCAAATTCTAACTTAATTTATTGACCTATAACTAATAGTATCACCCAAAAAATTAACTAACTAAAAAATGTTACAGGTATTTGAGTAGTAGTATAATTATGATAAGATCCACTTAATAAATTCTAATGGTCAAGACAGGGTGAATATGCGCAGTTAGGTTTCTCAATCGAAAACTCATAATAATAATAATGGTCTTTTTTTTTTTTATGAATAAGGATATACTAGATAAGTTATTTAGTTCATAACGCTTTTTGAAAATATCTAACTGCTAAACTTGCTTGCAAAATCGCAGAACATAAATGTTAGTCAAATTAATTTCACACCTACTATGTACCATATAGACATTTTATATTGACGATAATTCAATTTTGTATTTACTCTCTCTCTCTCCCCCCCTCCCACTATTCCTCACTCCCTCATCCCTCTCCCTCTCCCAGTAGACAATGAGTGTAAAAGTTATGGTCACTAAGCTTTTTTTTTTTTGACTGAGTGGGAAGATGAGTGGGGGAGAAGCGCTCAACTGTTGTAGTTATATTCGTAAACTTCTTTCTCTACAAGCGTCTTCCCTAAAAATGTTTTAGAATGTAATCTTTTGGAAGGGATTAAATTTTACACCTATTATGGCCCGTCAAAATTTTTTAAAATTAAAATTTATCGTACGATTCTATATTTGGATTCATTTTTCCTTTTCTACAACAAATTTTATTTCCATGTCATTAAAATAAGAGGAACCCCTAAAGGTCGAAATTACACTTTTAAATATCTTTCCTAATTTTGAAAATTTTTTATAGAATATAAATGTTGTAAAATTATATTTTTTCCCGATTTTTTAAATACTATTTTTTCGTAATACTAATAAACACAAAAACAATTAATGATATTTGAAATTAATGATAATCCTAGTGCTACGGACCGTATTTTTAGCTTCGTCATTGTAGGATAGTTTAAGATCTGTTTTGTGATGGTACGAACGTTATTAGCTCGATTTATTTGCTGGAAGTCTGCTAAAAGAATAATATGCAGAATATCTGCAAGTCTTCTGTAAGGGTTGTTAGCTTCTTCTGCAGAGAACGAGTTAGCAAGATCTAGCGTTGGATGTTTCGTCGTACATGGACATAGAAGGAAATGCCCCTACCTTCTCTCCTTGGCATTTAACGTTCCCGCTCTTTGCGATACATTTGTCGCGAACCGTCCTCCCTCTCTTTATCCATTTCCTATTCAGGCGTTTACGATCTGTGGGAGGTGGAAGAATTCCTTTTCGTTTCAGGAGTGACCGTTCAGTAAGGTCATGTTGTGGGTTGTTATTCCCCAAGCTGCCCGCAATTGTAAGGGTTTGCTGAGCGGTCCCTGTCGGGGTGTCCTCCCATCCAATTCCCCCAATAATCCCTACTGATTTTATTAAGTCTTAACCCAGATTTTTTCAGATACATGTATTTCAGAGAGCAGAAGAGAATACCTACGATTCCGGAAGATACCATGGATGCTTCGAGAGTTAATGATCATATTGCACCTCTTTGAAATTCATACTCCCAACGAAGTATCATTCTTACTGTACATAAGCTTGAACTTTTCTCTCTATCTAGCTTATTAGTCCTTATAGCTTAGAGCGTAGCTTATTTATTACTTTTAATACAATTTATATAATTTAGTAAGTTGAGTATTATATATGCTTAGTGAATTCACTAAAGGAAATTTAGCAAATTATTTGCGTTAACAATTATTTATTTTTCTTTGAGTTCTTTATTTAAACGTAGCTTAATGAGATAGAAATAGTTTGTTAATGGTTGAGATTGGATCGTTGTGAGAAATGATTTAGGCGGACATGATTGTGAGAAATAGTTAATTAATTAGTGTTAGAAATAATATAAAAATGGTTTATTTTCGTAGGTCAATTTTTTTCCACACATTTTTCCTTCTGTAATAGAACGTGAGTTATTTTGTAATTTTTCTAAATATATTATTTGCACAAATTCTTATCATAGTTACATTTTAAATATGTTGTGACTCTTAACAGCATTAAAAAAACACCAGAAAAAATGTTTCCGCAAACATAACCTGTATGTTATAGGGTGGTTGCTGGGTTTGCCCAAGATGGCTGATATCTGTTATGATTTATTATGTTAGATGGTCTGAGTGTCTCTGCGCTGTTCTCAGGAAAAACCCACAAAAAGAAGCATGTTAGTTAATTTAAAAAAAATGTAATTAATTTATTTAGTTTTTAATTTCTGTAAATACATTTTGTAATTGCCACAATTTTGTTCAATGGCTGTGAGTGGCATTGACATGTGGGAGAGAATGGCCGGTGCCGTTTCAGATTTTTCAAATCCGAAATATGATAGTAATGGTTCTTAATACCTTATTCAGCTTTATGTTATACAGCAAATATTGTTAGATACCGAATTAATTATTTTAGTTAGATTTATTATTATTGATGTATAAAAAGTTCTTAAAATTGTTTCTATCATCAATAAAAAAAAAAAAAAAAATCTATC